>JAKOOJ010000022.1:11963907-11976407 GCA_022577455.1 Arizona elegans | reverse complement strand
AGCGGTTCAGGAGAACCTCTAGCTAAGATTCTGTGCAGTTTGGAGAACCCCCAAATCCCACTCCTGGCTGGCCCTGCCCATCCTGCCCCTCCCCTCCCAGGAGTCCCCACGCGGTCCGTTTTGGATGCAGGTAAGTGCAGGGCACGCGCGGAGGCTCGGGGAGGGCAAAAAATGGGCCTATCAGAAGTTTGGGAACTCCAGATGGCGTCCGGAGCCTGGGGAGGCCATTTTTATCCTCCTGGAAGCTCGAAGAAAGCCTCCGGAGCCTGGGGAGGGCAAAAATGCCCCCTCCCTGCTGTGGTGCAGGAGGCCAACTAGGCCACACCCACCATGGCCACGCCCACCCAGCAACCCCTGGCTAAATTTTTTGAAACCCACCCCTGCTTATATACCGCTTCACAGCTCTCTCTAAGCACTTTACCGAGTCAGCCCATTGCTCCCCAACAATCTGAGTCCTCATTTTACCCACCTCGGAAGGATGGAAGACTGAGTCAACCTTCAGCCGGTCAGGATCGAACTGCTGGCAGTCGGCAGAGTTAGCTTGCAATACTGCATTCTGACCACTGCCCCACCACGGCTCTTTCCCCCATGGCTCTTTCTCTTTTAAAGAATGATTCCTGAGGGGAAAAAAACATCACAGAACATCTGTGAAGGAGCTAGAAAATTAATAGACTTAATCAGCTCATTTTTTTTTCTATTGTCCCTCCTTGCCACGAGTAAGGCATTTATCCTACAACTAAATTTGATAAATGGAAGGGTAAAATTACCCCCTTCGGGACATTTATTAGAGATAATTTTGACTATAAGCTTTCAAAGTTAATGTTCTTAACGAAAAAAAAAGGTGGGGGGGAATGTCCGAAACAAAGGAATTGGTGGGCTGGATGCTATTGGAGCGTTTAACTTTCAAGGAAGGTTAGTTATTCTTTTTTAAACAATATGAAACATTAAAGAAACCAAAGTTGCAATAATCTGCCACTAGAACATTCAGTTTAATGCTTATGGCTCCATTGTCTTTTATATTTTAAGCCTCTCTGAAGACGGGTGCGGAAGAATAATTATGAAAAATGAAAAGATTCGACAAAAGTTTCACAACCGCTACGTTCGCATAAAAATTGAACCAGATTTTGAGGCTGCCTTTTTGGAAAATGCGTGGAAGGTGGTGAGTTTGTACTCCGATGAACATATCTTGGGGTTTAGCATGTGAATCCAGCATGTTTCGTTATTTCTGAGTTTCGAGACAACCCACACAATGTTTAAATGCTGTAGCCAAGGGAAATGCATCTCGTGGTACAAACATGTGGTAAGGAAAATGGGGAAAACAGGCCTGTAGAAAGTGGAAACAGGTGTAATGTGTAATTGGCTCAAAGATTGGTACACGGCAGAGGTGGGTTTCAGCAGGTTCTGACCAGTTCTGGAGAACCGGTAGCGGAAATTTTGAGTAGTTCGGAGAACCGGTAGTAAAAATAGTAGAAAGTAGAAAGGAAGAAAGGAAGGAGAAGGAAGGAAGGGAAAGGAAGAGGAGAGGAGAGAAGAAGGAAAGAAGAAAGGAAAGAAAGAGAAAGAAGGAAGAAAATAGGAATGAATTAATGAAGGAAGGAAGGAAGGAAGGAAGGAAGGAAGGAAGGAAGGAAGGAAGGAAGGAAGAATTAGAATAGAATATAACTTTATTACGGTCATAGACCAGCAATAGACATCACTGTTTACAATATATTAAACAATAGTATTGACATTAATAGTGGGTAATAACATCCCTGTTAAGAAAATACACGTTCTCAAACAGTTAGGGTCACTCCCTAGTTTCTGTGAGTGGAGAGCCGATACGTATGTGAGTAAATCTAATTTTCCCAAAATGGTTAGAGAGATCCAAAAAATTGGCACACATTGCCAGCTATAAGTCTGTAACCATTTTTTTTTCCTTGGGGACGTTGCAGCAAAACACAGCCTTTTGCCACTGCACCGCGTGATAGTCAGGTTGAAGGAAGGAAGGAAGTTTGATCAGCAGGCAGATGACACCTGCTCCTCTCCATCTTGGTCCCCCCATCCCTTTTCTTGCCTCCTTCCACCTCTTCATTTAATGCCTCCTCCCTGCAGCCATTTTCACCATGCTCAATAGACGCTTCCCACCCTGATCGCTTGTGATCGATAACTGAAGACAATGAACCGGGAATGGAAAACGTTGGGACAACTCATAAATAAACATCAGGCTGTTTGGAGGACACAGCTTCCTCTCTCCACCCCCCCCCCAAATGACAACGATGTGGGGTGGGAGGGAAACCAAGCCAATTGTATGGCACCCAATTTAAAATTCAGCTTCGGTTGGGATGCCAGTCTTTCCCAAGCAGACATCTCCAAAAAGGACCGCCTGATGGCTGGGCTGTTTATTTATTTATTTCCTCTCCTTCGCCTTTCTCTCCTTCCAACAGGGCCAACCTGTTCCTTTCACCCTTTCCCCTCTGCGCTTCTACCCCCTTTCCTCTCCTCCTTGTCTCTTTCTCCCTCTCGCCTTTGTGAGGGAGGCCCGTGACAAATGTTTGTAAAAGGAGGGTGCTGTGAGAACCTGGCGTCGGCCATTGAGAAGATGGCGGTGAATGGCCTTCTCCGTTTTCTCTCTCTCTGTGGTTTTTTTTTTTTTTGCGCCTTCAAATTTTTTTGTCTGGCGGCTCAAAAAGCTGGCGCAGGAGCCGAAAGGGTGGAGAAAAGGGCCTGAGTTGAGACTACAGAATGCCTTTTATTCGCTTTTCTTCTCTTTTTCCCCCCCTCCCCTTCTCATTTGGATGTTGGTGGTAATCGGGGCGTGTTTGGGAAGAAAACCAGCAGCCGAACAATGGGGGATGTTTTAATACTAACATTTTTCTTTCTGCTTTTTCCAAAGTAGGGGGTACTGACTTGCGAGGAGGAACGAGACATGCCAAGTTAGGAAAATATTGCTTTGGTTGCCTCCCAGGGTGCGATTTCTTCTTCTCTCCAGGAAACGTGGAGAGCTGGATGATGTTCTACATTATTTCCGACTTGGATCTCTGAGTTCCCGCTTGGCAGGGAGAATCCCACTGAGCGACCACACTTCGCTCAGAATTCAGAAGATGGAGGGACAGGAGGGGCAGATTTATTGGGTAGGCTCAGCATCCACGGACCAACGGTCAAATATCAGGGAAATCAGGAGATCTGGGCAGTTCAAATATGTATAAAGATTTACTGTAAGCTTAAGCTCTCTATAAGAATCTGAACTACTAACAGTCAAGGGAAATTAACGGGAGATAAGAATAGAAGAAATTCAAACTTAGATCTCTTAGTGGGCACGAAGGGACACATGACTGATGATGCATTTGACCCCGCCATCGGGCTCAGCCTGGTCATCTCCTACACCAGCCAGATTGCCTGATGTAAGCCCCCAGTAAATTCCTCTCACATGTTGTGTCACCCTGTCTGATCCCCCCAGTATAGGTAGTCTTTGACGTATGACCACAATTGAGCCCGAGATTTCTATTGCTAAATTGAGACGGTTGTTTCGCCCCATTTGATGACCGTTTTGGCTACAGTTGTTCAGTGAATCGCTGCAGTTGTTAAATTAGTCACAGGATGGTCAACTGAATCTGGCTTCCCCATGGACTTTGCTTGTCAGAAGGGCACAAAAAAAATGGAGGTCACATGATCCTGGGACAATGCAATCGTCATAAATACATGCCAGGTTGCCAATTTTGATCGGGTGACCAATGGGGATGCTGCAATGATTGTAAGTGTGAAAAATGGTCATAGGTCACTTTTTTCCATTGCGATGTAACTTCAAATGGTCACTAAATGAGTGGTTGTAAGTGGAAGATTACCTGTATGTTCTATTCTCTAGAGGTGAGATCCCTATAGAAGACCATAGCATTAAAATAGAATAGAATAACAGAGTTGGAAGGGACCTTGGAGGTCTTCTAGTCCAACCCCCTGCTTAGGCAGGAAACCCTACACCACTTTAGACAAATGGTTATCCAACCTCTTCTTAAAAACTTCCAGTGTTGGAGCATCCACAGCTTCTGAAGGCAAGTTGTTCTGCTGATTAATTGTTCTCACTGTCAGGAAATTTCTCCTTAGTTCTAAGTTGCTTCTCTCCTTGATTAGTTTCCACCCGTCACTTCTTGTCCTGCCCTCAGGTGCTTTGGAGAATAGCTTGACTCCTCTTCTTTGGGGCAGCCCCTGAGATATTGGAAGACTGCCATCATGTCTCCCCTAGTCCTTCTTTTCATTAAACTAGACACACCCAGTTCCCGCAACTTTTCTTTATATGTTTTAGCCGGTGGTGGGTTTCAAAAAGTTTTACTACCTGTTCTTTGGGTGTAGCTTGATGGGCGTGGCATGGCTTGGTGGGTGTGGCTTGGTGGGCGTGGCAGGGGAAGGTTACTGCAAAATCCCCATTTCCTCCCAATCAGCTGGGACTCGGGAGGCAGAGAATAGATGGGGGGTGGGGCCAGTTAGAATTTTTACTACTGGTTCTCCAAACTACTCAAAATTTCTGCTACCGGTTCTCAAGAACTGGTCAGATCCTGCTGAAACCCACCTCTGGTTTTAGCCTCCAGTCCCCTAATCATCTTTGTTGCTCTTCTCTGCACTCTTTCTAGTTTCAACATCTTTTTTACATCTTGGCGACCAAAACTGAATGCAATATTCCAAGTGTGGTCTTACCAAGGCATTATAAAGTGGTATTAACACTTCACGTGATCTCGATTCTATCCCTCTGTTGATGCAGCCCAGAACTGTGTTGACTTTTTTGGCAGCTGCTGCACACGGCTGGCTCATATTTAAATAGTTGTCCATTAGGACTCCAAGATCCCTCTCAGTGATCTCATTAAAACCATTCTTTCTTTCTTTGATGGATCATATTCCAGTGGGATGGACAGGGGCTATCTAAACAAGCCCAAAGTGGTTCAGGATGACCCCAAAAGGATCCATTCTTCTAACTACTACTTCTGAGGAGCTCGCAAAGCTCTAAGAGGCAACTAAGAAAGAAAAAGAGGAAGGAAGAGAGCAGAGCAATTTTTCCCATTCTCCATTATCCTAGTGTGAATTCTACCATTCTTGTTTTGGAAAAACAAAACAAACAACAAACAGATCACTTTGAGAGAAATTTATTCACTTCTCACTTGATCCTATCAAGCTGCCCAACTCATTGCAACGTGAAAGCTGAAATAAGCTTTTCCTTAATTCATCATGCTTTTTTCCCCTTCCTCTCTAGAGTAAAACCACTAGTTAGCCAATACACAACATCTACCGTCTATCGTTCTATCAGTCCCTTGTGCCTCTTGAATCTTTCTCACTATCTTCACTTGCCATCTCCTGGTGACCGCTCACAAGATGTTCTTCCCTATCGGCCGCATTCCTCTCCACGTGACTTCAAGCCCGTAAGTACTGTCCTGTTTCCAGCTGGAGAGAAGCTCTTTACAATGGCCTTACAACCTCCCCCACTGTTGCTCGGCTTCCAGTCGCAGGAGGAAAACAGCTACTGTTTAATCCCGTTTGACAGCTCTTTCATCATCTGTCTCCTCCAGCTCCAGCTTGGCCATGGCTCATCCAAAGTCCCTTTGTGGCCATAATCAAAGCCTGGTGAGTGATGGTTTTCAGGCTGGGGGGGTGGGGGTGGAGTGGGGTGGGGAACAGGGTGGGCGAGCGAAAGCAAGGGATGTGTGAACATTAAGGAGGACCTTCTCGTCCTTTGGGGCTGGAGGGGATGAGGACCTGCTCCCGTGGGCCCGTCAAACGCAAAGGGACAGAGCTGGTCAATGGGGGGGGGGAGGGGCAGGGAGGTAGAAGAGATCTGGTGTTTCTTTGTCTGGGGCGTTCCAATCTTTTCCAGATGCCACAGGTGTGCATGGTGGGTGGCAGGAGGACGGAGGTGCAGGATCCAACCAGCAATTTCCCATCGGTGTCTGAAAAGGAGGGAGGGAACCTACTCCCCACCCTTCCTTCCCTTCACTGACAATGAATATTTATAGACTGCTGGCAAGACACTGCCTTAAACAGGCAGAAACTGTTCCCCCCACCCCACAAACAATTTGTGCCAGAGCTGGAAGGGACCTTGAAGGTCTTCTAGTCTAACCCTCCCCCGGTTCAACCCTCTGCCATTCCAGACAAATGACTGTCCAATCTTTTCTTGAAAAAAAACCTCCATTGATGGAGCACCCACAACTTCTGGAGGCAATCTGTTCCATGGGTCAATTGTTCTCACTGTTAGGAAGTTTCTATTTAAATTCCAGGTTGCTTCTCTCCTTGATTCGGTTTCCTTGAGGATTGCCTTCGTTTTACGATTCTGCTGATGCTGCTTACGGCCTTAAACTCTGTAGGTGGGGAGATGCCGATCAAACAATAAATAAATAAATAATGCCCCCTCCTCACATTTTATTTTCTGAATGTGTTCCTCTACCATGAAGCTTGGAACCAACAATATAGGTCGATCCCACAGGAAGTTGGCAAACAGGCTGTTTTCGGCCTCCGGAGGAGCTCCGGAGGGGCTGGGGAAGGCTGTTTTTGCCCTCCCCAGACTCCTAGAGAGGCTCTGGAGGCTGGGGACAGCAAAAAACAGGCCTTCCAGTCCCACTGGAAGTTGGCAAATGGGCCGTTTCCGACTTCCAGAGGGCCTCCGGGGGTGGTGGTGAGGAAGGCTGTTTTCGCCCTCCATTCCGATTTTGCAGTATCCTTCCCCTGCCACGCCCACCAAGCCATACCACGCTCACTAAGCCACACCCACAGAACCGGTAGTAAAAAAATTGGATTTCAGCACTGCCCAGGTCTGCTTCCAACTCTGTTATTCTGTTCTGTTCTCTTTTAGGAAACGAAGCTGTGGCTTTATCGTTCAGGTGCTCTTCTGATGAAACCTGGATAACAGGAAGAAAATCCTGAACTTGATACTTGGCTTTCCTGGTGGAGGATCTCTTTGCCTTGTCTTGCCATTCGACATCTCAGCCTCCCAAGAACACATGTTCATTCACACAGATCTGGGATTCCCTTATCTCCAAAGGGCACATCCGACAATTAGCTTATCTGTTATGCAAGTGAGGAACAGGGCCCTCTTATCTAGATGACTTCCTTATGTGGGAAGAAGGGAGAGTTGTTCCAAAGATAAAAGTAAACGAATGCACTTTAGAAAAGGGGGAAGAAAAGAAACACGTTCCTACTTTGAAATAGGAGGTGAATGAAGATTTGTTTTTTGTTTTTTTTAATTCTACCGAGTGCATAATACTCTTGCTATTAAAAAGTTTCCAAGAAAAGAATGATGCCCATCTGGAATGCAAAGGAGAAAAACGATTAGTTGATGGATCAGACTCCTACTTTTCAAAGTATCTACGGATTGACTCAGCTGTTTGTTTAGTGACTGGTTGAAGCTACAGTCCTGCTGAAATAAGCAATTTATGACCAATCCTCACACTTACAACTTTCAGGGATCATGTGTCCAGGGGTGGGCTTCAAAAATTTGAGCAAGAGGTTCTTTGCCCGGTTGCTGGGTGGGCATGGCCATGGTGGGCGTGGCCTATTCAATCTCCTGCACCACGGGGGGGGGGGCGTTTTTGCCCTCCCCAGGCTCCGAAGGCTTTTCTTGAGCGTCTGGGAGGGCGAAAACAGCCTCCCCAGGCTCCAAAGGCCCTCTGGAGGCTGGGCCCATTTCCAGCCTTCCTGAACTTTTGGTAGGCATGTTTTTCACCATCCCCAAGTTTCCATGCGTGCCCTACATTTACCTGCATCCAAAACGGGCCGGACATAAAAGAAAAGATACATTCATCAAGAATCATAAGGTACAACACTTAACGATAGTCATAGGGAACAAATAAACAATCAAATCATACTAGGAAACAATCAATATAAATCATAAGGATACCAGCAACAAGGTTACAGTCATGCAGTCATAAGTGGGAGGAGATGGGTGATAGGAATGATGAGAAGACTAATAGTAATAGTAATGCAGATTTAGTGAATAGTTTGACAGTGTTGAAGGAATTATTTGTTCAGCGGAGTGATGGCGTTCAGGGAAAAAACTGTCCTTGTGTCTAGTTGTTCTGGTGTGCAGTGCTCTATAGCATCGTTTTGAGGGTAGGAGTTGAAACAATTTATGTCCAGGATGAGACTACATAAGTATTATAACTTTTAGACATTTTGTTCGTTTCATTCAAAAGAATGAGGTCCTTCCTTCGGCCCCAGAGACATCTGCAGTGCAGCTTGTTACCCTCCTGCCTCCACTCTCCCCCTCTATAACAGCTTTACAAGGCCAACGACCTCAAAGGAACCATAAAAAATAACCTAGATCTAATGCTACGGCTGCATTCCATGCTCATGCCAACCACGTTGCCACAGCTGGAGAGATTTAGCTCTGTTATTCTGTTATTTGTAAAATAATAAAGATGGGAAAGAAAGAAAGAAAGAAAGAAAGAAAGAAAGAAAGAAAGAAAGAAAGAAAGAAAGAAGGAAGAAAGAAAGAAAGAAAGAAAGAAAGAAAGAAAGAAAGAAAAAAAGAAAAAAAGAGAAAAGTAAAGTCTTACACTTAGGCAAGAAAAACCCAAAGTACACATATAGACTGGGTGAAACCAGGCTTAATAGCAGTAACTGTGAGAGGGATCTTGGAGTCTTAGTGGACAACCACTTAAATATGAGCCAGCAGTCTGTGGCTGCAGCCAAAAAAGCCAACACAGTTCTAGGCTGCATAAACAGAAGGATACAATCAAGATCAAGTGAGGTATTAATACTACTCTGTAAAACCTCAGTAAGACCACACCTACAATACTGCATCCAGTTTTGGTCACCACACTATAAAAAAGATGTTGAGACTCTAGAAAGAGTGCAGAGAAGAGCAACCAGGATGATTAGGGGACTGGAGGCTAAAACATAACAATGAACGATTGCAGGAACTGGGCATGGCTAGTCTGGTGAAGAGAAGGACCAGGGGAGACATGAGAGCAGTCTTCCAATATTTGAGGAGCTGTGACAGAGAGGAGGGAGGTCAAGCTATTTTCCAAAGCACCTGAAGGCCAGACAAGGAACAATGGATGGAAACTGAACAAGGAGAGATTCAATCTGGAAATAAGGAGGACATTTTCTGACAGTGAGAACAATCAACCATGGAACAGAAGTTGCCTTCAGACGTTGTGGGAGCTTCATCACTGGAGGCTTTCAAGAAGAGACTGGACTTCCATCTGTCAGAAATGGTGTAGGGTCTCCTGCTTGGGCGGTGTGTGAAAGAAAGAAAGAAAGAAAGAAAGAAAGAAAGAAAGAAAGAAAGAAAGAAAGAAAGAAAGAAAGAAGGAAGGAAAGAAAGAAAGAGAAAGAAAGAAAGAAAGAAAGAAAGAAAGAAAGAAAGAAAGAAAGAAAGAAAGAAAGAAAGAAAGAAGAAAGATTGGGTTGCCTTACCAGTGTGTCCTATGGCAATGAATAAACCTTGCTTTGGGTGTTTAACTTCTCAAGAAGGTTGATGGAGAAGGGAGGTGTGCATCTATATGGCAATGTCTACAGGAATTATTATATTACTTCCTAACTTCTCCCCTGAAAAACAGTGTTATTACAGGGACAAGTGCAAGGAGAAAAAACTGACTTGGATAAACACTAAAATAGACAGAGTTGCTACAAGTTAAAAATCCAAAATCCGAGAATCATGTTTACGCTGTCGGAATCCAGCATCCGCTTGGCATAAACAGTGGCATGTGCCATGCTTAGTTCCTCTTTCCATGCACTGACCTGCCAAGTCAACTTGTTTTCCAGAATATTCCAGTCAATCCAATCCATGAATAAGAATTCAAATGAATATTCCCCCAGTCATGTTTACTTGGAAGTCGGCCTCCCCACCTCTCTGTTCCTTTTCCGTTCATCAGAGAACTAGTCAAGGGGATGACGGTTGATGATTTTTGCAGTCATCAGGAAGTCATCGGAAGAAAGTTGGCTGAGTAAATTGTGTGATGAGTGTCTCGATTGTGATGCTGGTGTGTTAATGTTTTTCTGCTTTTGCGTTCACTGCAATGAGTATGCAGGGTGAAATGCACCTCCGCGCGCGTGGCAAAATTTGGTGAACATTGATGTTAACCAGTCGGGACACCAGGGAAAATGTTAGAAATATATATAATAAATCAAATGAAATCTCCACTGAATAAGTGACTATCAATGGCATCTTGATTTCCATCATTGCTGCTAAATGTTGACATTCACCATGATCTCATTATTAAATCATTCTGGACATTTCCTGACCTGGTATAGCTCAAGAACCATTTGTCCCTTCAGTCATTCGCCTGTTTTTATTTCCCTGGTTTCCACATATATTTGGAGAGGCCAGCAATGTCCAGAATTGCGCAGAAGGAAAAGTCCTTCTGACATTTTCTTGACGCCGTGCCAACTTTTTAAAAAGGAATATCAATAATGGACCAATCAATGCCAGGATAGTCAAGCAAAAGCAAAAAGAAGGAGAGGGAGAGAAAGGAGAGAAGGAGAAGGAGAAGGAGAAGGAGGAAGAGGAAGAGAAGGAGGAGGAGAAGGAGAAGAAGGAGGAGGAGAAGAAGGAGAAGAAGAAGGAGAAGAAGGAGAAGAAGGAGAAGGAGAAGAAGGAGGAGGAGAAGAAGGAGAAGAAGGAGGAGGAGAAGGAAGAGGAGAAAAGGAGGAGGAGGAGGAGGAGGAGAAGGAGGAGGAGGAGGTGGAGGAGAAGGAGGAGGAGGAGGAGGAGAAGGAGAAGAAGAAGAAGGAGGAGGAGAAGGAGAAGGAGAAGAAGAAGGAAGAGAAGAGGATAAGGATAAGGATGAGGATGATGATGATAACGAACAATCATATCACCAGAGTTTCAAAGGTTGTGAATCCAAAATCATGACATCATTTATGGCCCTTACGGTGTTATTGGGCTGCAAGAGAAGTAGGGCTGTATAATCCCATAGTTAAAAAGACGGAATTGGGATTTTTCACTCCCCTAGAAATGGGGCAACTTAAAAGGAAAAGAGTTTTTAATGATTTTTTAAAAAAATGCTTTGGAATCTTGGATGCCCTGTACACTGTTCACTGTTCTTCCCTCCTTCCCGTCACTCGCACCTACGGAAACGGATTTTAACGTACACATACACAAACCTGTGACCGCCCCCCCCATAGATACAGACACGGAAACTCACTGCTTTTAGGACCCACGTAGGTACATACATACGCACAGGAGCAAGCACATGTTAATAATGGGAACTCCTTCCTTGTTGCCAGTAATGTAAACTCATATACAGTCACTGATACTAAACAGGGCAAGATTTTACAAGTTAAAAGAAAGCACGGGGAGGACATTATGATTCCCTCCCCCCTCGCCCTTAGATTCATTTATGCCTTGACTTCACATCTGGAGTCACATGTGGTTGCTTGGGCCACGTTGTGGTTCATTGCAAGCAAACAGTCTCAGCTCCTGCTGACCAGAAACCGATTCTCCTGAATCGTTCAAATATTTTTATGGCTATTTCCCAGATGGAAAAGAAAGGGAAGATAAAACTTGTCCAAAGTAAAAGCTAAAATGTAAATACACTGTTTTTCTCTCCCGTTCTTTATACCAATTTAATTTAATTTCCAATTTATATACCGCCCTTCTCCCTGAGGACTACCGTATATTGCAAAAGGATATTGCAAAATCTCCATTCCCACCCCATTCTGGGGCCAGCCAGAGGTGGTATTTGCCAGTTCTCCAAACTACTCAAAATTTCTGCTACCGGTTCTCCGAACTACTCAAAATTTCCACTATCGTTTTTTCAGAACCTATCAGAACCTCCTGGATTTCACCCCTGGTTGGAAGAGACCTTGTTAGGTCATCTAGTCCAACCCTCAGCCCAAGCAGGAGACCCTACACCATTTCTGACAGATGGCAGTCCAGTTTCTTCTTGAAAGCCTCCAGAGATGAAGGCAACTTCTGCTCCATGGTTTGATTGTTCTCATAGTCAGAAAAATTCTCCTTATTTCTAGGTTGAATCTCTCCTTGATCAGTTTCCATCCATTTATTAGTTGAGGTTGCTTTTGGTGATGGGATTGAAAACACATCAGGCCCAGAAAGGAATGGCTCATAGTTTTCAGGGTGGGGGGGGGAAACTTCCCACAACTGGCTCCCCCCTTCATCCCCTTCTATGTGGCTCAACCCAACTCTTGCCAGGCTCCCATTGCTAGTCATCACCTGTCCTAATTGAAGAACTCAGGAGTTCCATGCTATGATCAGTGCTGGCAGGAACGCAAAATCCGCAGGTGTGCAAGTATGCGTTAGTGTGTTGTAACCACCTAGGCACACGGGGGCACCGAGGGAGGAGCCCCTTCATCAGTGGTTCGTGTCCTGGGGGTGAGGGGGTTGGGGTAGGGGTTGAAAGTCTTTTAACTGGCATAAAGTTACAGCTCAGCCATGCCAAAGATGCAAAGAATTTGTACCTGATCTCAAAAGGATGCATTCTTTCTTTCTTTCTTTTTTAATCAACTAATAATAATTAAAAAATGTCAGCATCGGGGAAGGGTTGGCCAGAGCGCCTTTGAATCGCTGCACACCTGCTTATCAG
>JAKOOJ010000022.1:11916407-11958907 GCA_022577455.1 Arizona elegans | reverse complement strand
TTGGGTGGGAGAGATGATTTACAAGGTCTCTTCCAACTCTATTAATCTGTATCTAACCTCAGAGCCTCACTCTAAGTTTCTATTTTAGGAAATCTCAGGTGCACGGGGAAAAGCCTTCAGATGCCCCCTTCTCTATTGCCAGCCTCTTTAAATATTATTCCCCTTTCCTTTCCCATAAGAAGTCCTTCAAAACAGCATGCATGTCAGGAAACCTCAAATCAGAGCCAATGTTTGTGAAAGACATTTAAAAAAAAAGAAAGAAAGAAAGGAAAGGAAAGAAAATACACATCTGCCAATATAATCTGGCTTTTCCAAATAAATAAGACCAGCTCTTTCCAACTTTGATCCGGAGTTCTAGGCATTAAAAAAAAAAAAAGTATTTACTTTCTCATCCCGTCCAAAGTTTGAACAGGCGAACTGCCCTTAAGCTGTTGAGCTTGCATTCCTTGGGGCTGATCATGGGGTATCTCACCTGTTTGTTATTATCCCAGCCTCCTTGGGCAATTCAAGGTTGTGTGAATGTTCCCTCTTTTTATACTGAAACTGAGGAAACAAAGTGAATTACCGTATTTTATAATGGTGGTGTCCATATCAAGTAGACGTTTGTATTGAAGAGAGCCTTCAGTAAAATATCATGGCTAGCAACGGAGAAGGAAAGGAGGAAGCTGGCCCAAAGAGGTCACACTTTGTGCTTAATCAAGGTTTAACTATCCTAGGTTTTAAAGGGATGCGGTGGCTAAGATGCTGAGCTTGTCGATCGAAAAGTAGGCAGTTCAGCGGTTCGAATCCCTACTGCTGCGTAATGGGTGAGCTCCTGTTCCTTGTCCCAGCTTCTGCCAACCTAGTAGTTCAAAAGAAGGGAAAAAATGCAAGTAGAAAAATAGGGACCACCTTTGATGGGAAGGGAACAGCGTTCCGTGCGCCTTTGGCATTGAGTCATGTTGGCCACATGACCACGGAGACATCTTCGGACAGTGCTGGCTCTTTGGTTTTGAAACGGAGATGAGCACCGCCCCCTAGAGTCGGGAACGACTAGCGCATATGTGTGAGGGGAACCTTTACCTTTACCTTTAGGGAAGGTAAGTGAATCCCACCTCTGATTCTAACCACTATGCCACCACGTCTCTATAAAATGGAATAGTAAGATTGATGCCCCTACTGTGGTGAAGGGATGATAAAGAAACTGCAAAGGCTCTTAAAAAAAGAAAGCTTGCTCAAAATACCCATTGCTATAGGATATGGGCACCTCTATTTTAGTAACTTCTCTACTTGATCTACTTTCATATTCAAGGCCATATTTCCTGCTGATGTAACCAAAGCATAAAAGCATGCTAAAGAAATCACTCAGGATTCTTCTAACTTTATGGGGGGGACCCACCTTTGTCCAGATCTAGGGAGAACGGAACTCTGTCTCTTCGTTTGCCCTGAGCCAGACTTAGTCTAGGTGGTTAGGAGGCTAGAACATATAAAGAACGGTTTGCAAGAATCGGGTATGTCTAGTCTAGTGAAAAGAAGGACTAGGGGTGACATGATAGCAGTGTTTCAGTATTTGAAGGGCTGCCACAAAGGGGAGGGGCGTCTACCTATTCTCCAAAGCACCTGAAGGCAGGACAAGAAACAATGGATGGAAACTAACCAAGGAGAGAAGCAACCTAGAACGAAGGAGAAATTTTCTGACAATGAGAACAATCAACCAGTGGAGAAATCCAAAGGTTTTTCCTACCGGTTCTGTGGGCGTGGCTTGGTGGGTGTGGCAGGGGAAGGATCTTGCAAAATCTCCATTCCCATCCCACTCCAGGGGAAGGATATTGCAAAATCCCGATTTCCTCCCTTCTCCTGGGGGGAAGGATATTGCAAAATCTCCATTCCCACCCCACTCTGGGGCCAGCCAGAGGTGGCATTTGCCGGTTCTCTGAACTACTCAAAATTTCCACTACCGGTTCTCCAGAACCTGTCAGAACCTGCTGGATTTCAACCCTGAATGGAACGACTTGCCTTCAGAAATTATGGGTGTTCCATCACTGGAGACTTTTACGAAGAGACTGGACGGCCATTTGTCTGGAAAGATGTAGGGTCTCCTGCTCGGACTAGAAGACCTCCAAGGTCCTTTCCAACTGCTGATGTTCTCTGATATTCTATGTTCTACCTGCATAACAATATCTGTGTCCCTGACCAGAACGCAGCAAAAACATTTGTTTGAAGGATACTGCTTAGCTCATCAAGAGATAGCAATAGCAATAGCACTTAAGACTTCTCACTTCCAGTGTCATCACCTTATTCCAGGGGTTACAACAAAACGGAGACGGAAAACACATTAACAGCATCTGTTGCTGGACCACTCATTTCCTTGCGAGGAAAGAAAGTCGAGGCAACCGATTTTTTTTTTTAAAAAAAATCTGATTTATTTACAAAGATGCTAGCTGAGCAAAGGGAAACGGGCAGGCACCCAGCGAGACAAAGCTGAAGCTAAAACAACACCAGATCCAGCCAGTCAGCTGCAAAAACTGGAAACGGTTTCCTCTTTATTGGCTGCAATTTAAAATCCAGGACTTATTTTTAATTTTTTTTTTTACTTTTCTTGATCCAAGCAGGTGGAGGAATGGAGGCAGTCAAGTGTCTAATCGCCATCAGCCATGAAACATCGGTAATGCTCACGAAAGAAGTCTCTTTTGTTACAGGACCATAAAAGAATCCAGCACAAATTTGGAAAAAAAAAAAAGGGGGGGGGAACCGACTTGCGCTTTGCATTAAAGGCAGTGAGCATGGAGGACTATTTTAAAACAAATATTTACTTTTCTTCGTTTTTTGATTTGCGTCGGCATTTGTTCCCCAAGCGAGATAGCTTGTTTTCTCGGCTTGCTTTCTTTCCTTGGCAACAAGGAAGGGAAATAGATTTTAAAAAGAGAACTACGAAGGAAAGAAAATAGTCATTAAGACACTGACCCAATCCAAACAGGTCCATTTTTAGCAGGTTTTTAATATATTCCGCACATTTTAGAGCAAGAGCAAAGAAGCATTAAAATTTCCAATTCCTCTGGTTTTTTGGGGGTGGGGTTTTTTTTTAATAACAGGACTCCTGAATTCATGAACTACCCCAAATGTTAAACTGGCCTGATCGAACTCAGTGGTGCAGTTCATATTCTGTGCAATTTCCCCAAGTAATAATTTATTTATTTATTTATTTATTTATTTATTTATTTATTTATTTATTTATTTATTTATTTATATTTCTATACCGCCTTTCTCCCATAGGACTCAAGGTGGTGTACAGTCAAGAAACATATAGACACACAAACATCATAAAATTGCTAATTAAAATTATAATAATGCCCCGAGATCAGTGGTGGGATTCAAATAATTTAACAACCAGTTCTCTGCCCTAATGATTTCTTCCAACAATCAGTTCGCCAAACTATTTAGAGAGTTAACAACCGGTTCTCCCAAAGTGGTGCGAACTGGCTGAATCCCACAGGTGGTACGAATAAGACCGTCTGATAAAAGGGCATTATCAGTAGTCGGTTTCAAAAAAATTTTCTACCGGTTCTGTGGGTGTGGCTTGGTGGGCATGGCATGGGTTGGTGGGTGTGGCTTAGTGGGAGTGGCAGGGGAAGGATACTGTAAAATCTCCATTCCCACCCCACTCCAGGGGAAGGATACTACAAAATCCCCATTTCCTCCCGATCAGCTGGGACTCAGGAGGCAGAGAATAGATGGGGATGGGGCCAGTCAGAATTTTTACTACCAGTTCTCCGAACTACTCAAAATTTCCACTACTGGTTCTCCAGAACCGGTCAGAACCTGCTGAAACCCACCTCGCGCAGTGGTGGGATTCAGCCAGTTCGCACCACTTTGGGAGGTTTGAAAAATATAGCCAAAAGGACTCAATTCAATGCATCGATGAGCTCTTTCAAGGAAAGGCAGGATAGAAATGACACCAAGAACTTGCAACTAACAACAGTTTTGTGTAAAGAGGGAAAAAAAATTTTTTTTACACCACTCTATTTGTCCCCCAATTGGAAAAAATGCTCTTTCTACGCCTAGTTATTTTGCAATTCACTACAGGGATGGGGGGAGCCAATAATTCTTTTCCCAACAGAGATTTCCTGGCTTTTTCAACCACAAAACAGCTGTTTTTCATTTCAGGTGGATGTTATATATATTATGTTATATTCATTTTATTTCAGGCATTTTGATGGCTGCCCAACTCAGACAATGCGACTCTGAGTGGTGTACCAATAATATAGAATGAAATAAAAATTTAAAACGATCAAGTCACAACTACAAAATAAACCAGCAGCTCCTGTTAAAACCCAACACAGACAATATAATAGTGACAGGAATTCACACCTATATTATAACTTATCCACAGTTGGGAATTCTCTATAGCCCAACCCAAGGATCTGGGAAGAGAGCCAGGTCTCAACTGGCTTTCTAGAAATTAGTGGGATGGGGGGGGGGGCTAATTGTATGTTGGGAGGGGGGGAGAGCATTGCAAGATCTGCCACTTTGAAAGGTGTGAGCTTATAGCCCATAAACCTAGGGTAAAGGTAAAGGTTCCCCTCGCACATATGTGCTAGTCGTTCCCAACTCTAGGGGGCGGTGCTCATCTCCGTTTCAAAGCCGAAGAGCCAGCGCTGTCCGAAAACGCCTCCGTGGTCATGTGGCTGGCATGACTCAACGCCAAAGGCGCACGGAACGCTGTTCCCTTCCCACTAAAGGTGGTCCCTATTTTTCTACTTGCATTTTTGATGTGCTTCCGAACTGCTAGGTTGGCAGAAGCTGGGACAAGGAACAGGAGCTCACCCCTTTATGCGGCACTAGGGATTCGAACCGCTGAACTGCCGACCTTTCGATTGACAAGCTCAGCATCTTAACCACCGAGCCACTGCATCCCTTTAAAACCTAGGATATTTAAACCTTGATTAAGCACAAAGTGTGACCTCTTTGGGCCAGCTTCCTCCTTTCCTTCTCCGTTGATAGCCATGATATTTTACTGAAGGCTCTCTTCAATACAAACGTCTACTTGATATGGACCCCACCATGGGCTCATGTGTGAATAAGAGAGAAGGGTGTTAGAAGGATGTTCTTCAACTTTTGCACAGGTAGTCCTTGACTTGCGAGCCCAACATTTCTGTTGCGAAGGGAAACAGTTTTGAAGTGAGTTTTGCCCCCTTTTACGGTGGTTCGCTGGCCACCGTTGTTAAGTGAATCACTGCAGTCATTAAGTAAGTCTCATGCTTGTTCAGCGAATCCGGCTTCCCCATGGACTTTGCTGGTCAGGAGGTCGCCCAAAGAGGATCACGTGACACCTGGAGGACACTGCAACCATCTTAAATATGAGTCAGTTGCCAAGGGCCTGAATTTTGATCATGTGACCACGGGGATTCTGCAATGGTTGTAAGTGTGAAAAATGGCCATAAATCACTTTTTTCAGTGCTGTTGTAACATTGAACGGTCACTAAATGAACTGCAGTAAGTCAAGGACTACATGTAGTCTATAGCCCTGCTACTCTATCTCCACTTCTTCTATCCAGAAGTGGTATTCAGCCGGTTCAGACCGGTTCGGGAGAACCGGTAGTAGCGACCTGTGGGTGGCCGCCCCAACCCTCGCCCACCTGTCCGGGCATAATCCTGTCCTATATTGCTGTAGTTTTGACACCGCATGCATGTGTGGACAGGTACGTGAGCGAATTGCCGTGTTGTTTGAGTCACACGCATGTGCGGATGGCGTGCATGAATGAATTGCCGTGTTTTTTGACACGGCATGCATGCACACACATGCTCACATTTCCGGTGCTGGGCGAACTGGTAGTAACAGCATGTAAAGCCCACCTCTGCTTCTAT
Organism: Arizona elegans; assembly: GCA_022577455.1. Classification (NCBI taxonomy): domain Eukaryota; kingdom Metazoa; phylum Chordata; class Lepidosauria; order Squamata; family Colubridae; genus Arizona; species Arizona elegans. The sequence goes on along the minus strand of JAKOOJ010000022.1, from coordinate 11,953,063 downwards.
CCCAAGTACTATCTAAACCAGGGGTCCACAATGGTCCGGCACTGAGCCATGGCCAGAAATCAGGCCGTGCAAACATCTGAAGCCCCATCCGTGGGATGCAGGCGGCATGCAAAACCACACCCTCTCCGTTCCATGGCAAAACTTTTCTCCATGGAACCTATCCAAAAGGTTGGGGGCCATTGATCTAGGCCTGTGATGGCGAACCTATGGCACGCATGCCACAGGTGGCATACATAGCCATATTGGTGGGCATGTGAGCTCAGCTCCGGTGAACATGTGCACGCCGGCCAGCAGATTTTCGGGCCTTCTGGGCCCACCATAAGTAGGGAAACAGGCTGTTTCCTGCCTCCGGAGGACCTCGGAGGATGGTGGGGAAGGCCTGTTTTTCTCTCTCCCCAGCCTCCAGAGCCTTTCTAGGAGTCTGGGGAGGGTGAAAACAGCCTCCCCCCTGCCCCCAGAGGCCCTCTGGATGCAGAAAACGACCCATTTGCCAACTGGGGACAGCAAAAAATGGGCCTACCATGCCATCGTGTGCCATGAGGGGGAAGCATGGGGGGGGGGGTCACCCACGCATGCATGGGGGCAGGATACTTAGGATTATGGGTGTTGGCACACATGCATGCGACCCCCCCCCCGCTCCTGGCACGCGACGGCAAAAAGGGTAGCCATCACTGATCTAGCCCATATCTTCAGGAGCTTGAGAAGGTCCTGACTTCTCCACCAACATGTAGCTTCAAGCTGAGGGACAGGCAAGGAGTGAAAGAGGGGGTGGGGAGGGAGGGAGAGAGAGAGAGAGAGAGAGAGAGAGAGAGAGAGAGAGAGGGAGAGAGAGAGGGAGAGAGCGCTGTTTCATTTGCCGGCAGGGTGTCCCCGATGCGGTTATGCAATATGATTGATAGATTTGGGGGCAGATGGCGTGTGCCAGAGGTTCTCCAAGGCCGCTGAGCTGTCCAACACGTTGATGGGTGAAGCGTGTCCAGCTCATGAAGGATGACCCCTCCTGTGGCTCAGTCTCCTCCCCTGGTCCCCCACTCCCTACCCTGGCTGCTGTCACGCTGGGGTGGGAAGTTGATGGAGCGTGTCTACTGGAGGAAGGACGTCATGGCCTCTGCTGTGCTGTAGAGTTTACAGCTGGGTCATCTTTCTTCCAGACCCAGCATTCTCTTTCCACTCCCTAGGCCAGATCCGCCACTGACGTAAATCACCGCCGCACACTCCGGCTGAGGCAAGTGGAATGGGACCCCCAGGAACAATATTTCGGGCCAGATGTGATTCAGCTGTGTTCCATGGTTCCAGAGAGGATTCTGAGATGTCATCTGGGTTGCGGAATGCAAGCTCGGTCTGGTCCTCTTTGGAGATTTAGCTGGGTACCAATATGGGCTGTCACAACATTGAGAGAGAATGAAAAATGAGGGCAAACAGCAAGAAGAACGGTTGCAGGAACTGGGCATGGCTAGTCTAGTGAAGAGAAGGACCAGGGGAGACATGATAGCAGCCTTCCAATATTTGAGGGGCAGCCACAGAGAGGATGAAGGGGGTCAAGCTATTCTCCAAAGCACCTGAAGGGCAGACAAGGAATAATGGATGGAAACTGACCAAAGAGATATTCAACCTAGAAATGAGGAGGAATTTTCTGACAGTGAGAACAATCAACCCATGGAACAAAAGTTACCTTCAGAAGTTGTGGGAGCTTCATCACTGAAGGCTTTCAAGAGGAGACTGGACTGCCATTTGTCAGAAATGGTGTAGGGTCCCCTGCTTGGGCGGCGGGGTTAGGTGGGTTTGGACTAGATCAGTGATGGCTAACCTTTTTGCCCTCACGTGCCAAAAACGGGGGGAATGTGTGGGGTCGCACCCGCGTGTGCCCACACCCATAATTAAGTGCACCCCAACCCCCGCTTTTGGCATACGATGACACGGTGGGCTGGGTAGGCCCATTTTTCCAAGAAAGCCTCTGGAGCCTGGGGAGGGAGAAAACAGCCTCCTCCCCCCCCGGAGGCCCTCCAGAGGCCGGAAATGACCCATTGGCTGACTTCCGATCGGACCAGAAGGCCCGCTTTTCACTCTCCCCAGGCTCCAGAGCCTTTCTAGGAGCTTGGGGAGGGCGAAAAGAGCCTTTTCCCCCTGGAGGCCCTCTGGAGGCTGGAAACAGCCTGTCTGCTGACTTCTGGTGGGACTGGAAGGCCCGAAAATAAGCTGGCCGGAGCTGAGCTAGGGCAACGCTCGCATGCCCACTGAAATGGCTCTACTTGTCACCTGTGGCACGCGTGCCATAGGTTCACCATCACGGACTTAAGAAATGTGGTGAGAAAAATAGTAACATGGAGCAAACTCATTTAACAACACTTAACAACATGAATTTGGGGCTCAGTTGTGGTCGTAAGTTGAGGACTACCTGTATACTATTTAATTTCATGATGTTCCTGTGCTCCTGATTATCTTGTCATCTATAGACATAAATGTTAAATGTATTTATTTATATAAAACTACAAGTTTGTGTCAATGTTTCCCACTTTATTTGGACAGCTGCTGCAGTAGTGGGTTCCTCCCGGTTCCAGCCGGTTCCGCCGAGCCGGTAGCGGTGACGATATGACGTCACCGAACCGGTTCTGCCCCCCACCCCCATACCCTCCATGTTATTCTTACCTTTTATTTGGCCCCACCTCCAATCTATTGCTGCTTCCTGAGTCCCAGCTGATGGGCTATAAGGAAAAACTGTTTAAACTCTTGCCGCGGGGCTTCAAAGGGCCGCCCTACAGCTGATCAGTGGTAAAAGGCAGTTTGGTGGTAGACTGGTCCCTCCAAAAACAAATGAGTAGACCGGTGCCTCCAAAAACAAATGAGTGGACCGGTGCCTGCAAAAATAAATGAGTAGACCGGTACAGTTCTGCAAGCAGTTAAAAGCCTGGTAGACCAGTACCTCTGCTAAATCCTAAAGAATTGTCACATGACCATCAAGCCACGCCCACAAAATAAGCCACGCCCACAGAACCGGTAGTAAAAAATTTTAGAACCCACCCCTGAGCTGCTGGGCAATTCCTCAACACAAAGTCAGTGGGGAAGCCAGATCCACTTAACAACCGGGGTACTAACTTAACAACTGTAGTGTTTCACTTAACAACTGCAGCAAGAAAGGTCGTTAAATAGGAGAAAACTCCGTTAACAAATGTTTCACTTAGAAATTTTGGGTTCAGTTGTGGTCGTTAAGTCGAGGACTTACCCGTGCTAATTTGCCCATCCCTTTTTGAAACCCTGATGTGTATAAATCCTTTTTTTTTTTTTGGTGGCTTTTCCACCAACAATTATTTACAATTATTAATTACTTTGGTTTTACTTCCCTGACAATTGTGATTTAGCTTTGTATTTCAAAAGCTGCCGAATGGCCATCTACATGCACATTTAGGAAATGAAAAGAAAAAAAAAATAGCACATCTGTAAATAGTTGTTTTTTTTTAATTGTTATATCTTATTTTGTTGTGTTGGACAACATAGGCGCACAAGTTAATTAAGCGCCGCAGACGGGGTGCATATCTCGTAAGCTGAAACTTCTCCAATCCTTGTTTGACATCTGATAGTTTTCCAGCCACTATTCGTAGCCAACACTTGTTGCGAGCTTTAGTTTACAGCTCTATAAACTAGGAACTTTCTTTTTTTTAAAAAAAAATAAAAAAGTGAATTGTCCCAAAAGGCTTAATTATGTACCCATTACCAACACTCTGTGGTTGGAATACAAAACACGCTGGCCTCCAACCAGTGCAAGTTGGTACATTGAGTAAAATAAAGACGGCCCTGTCTGCTTTTTAATAGAATTGTGAAATGAGTTTACGCAGGCCTAAATCTGGAGGAGAACAATGCAGCAGGAAAGAATCCAATGAAACAATTAAGAAAGAGCAACGAAGAGAGAAAAGAGCAGCAAAAACTAGATTCTTAAATCTGGACAAATTGCGGTTCTGTAAGTAGAAGTCACTTCTCAACATCTCTCCGGGGATGTTCTGAATGGTGTAAGAGTAACTCCAGATGTTCTAGAAGATTTCTTCAAAACATTAATGAGAGTTTTTCTTTCTTTTGTGCAACACATCTCCATTTGTGGTCCTCACGTTTCCTGTTGGTGCGTTAAAACAAGGGAGACAGTTTTTCAAAACTAGCTAGGATAGATGGATGTGTGGATAAAAGATAAAGGTAAAGGTTCTCCTCACACATATATGCTAGTTGTTCCCGACTCTAGGGGGCGGTGCTCATCTCCGTTTCAAAGCCAAAGAGCCGGTGCTGTCCGAAGACATCTCCGTGGTCATGTGGCCGGCATGACTCAATGCCAAAGGCATATGGAACACTGTTCCCTTCCCACCAAAGGTGGTCCCTATTTTTCTACTTGCATTTTTTACGTGCTTTCAAACTGCTAGGTTGGCAGAAGCTGGGACAAGTAACGGGAGCTCACCCTGTTACGCAGCACTAGGGATTCGAACCATTGAACTGCTGACCTTTCAATTGACAAGCTCAGTGTCTTAGCCCCTGAGCCACTGCGTCCCTGGATGTGTGGATATAAAAAGGTAAAGGTAAAGGTTCCCCTCGCACATGCGTGCTAGTCATTCCTGACTCCTGGGGGCGGTGCTCATCTCCGTTTCAAAGCTGAAGAGCCAGCGCTGTCCGAAGACATCTCCGTGGTCATGTGGCTGGCATGACTCAATGCCAAAGGCATATGGAATGCTGTTACCTTCCCAGCAAAGGTTATCTCTATTTTTCTACTTGCATTTTTTATGTGTATATATAAAAAGACAAAAATCACAAAATTACATCTCACTTATTTTGGCCATGTCATGCGGGGGAATTCACTGGAGGAAGCAATTATGCTTGGAAGAGTTAGTGGTAAAAGGAAATCAGGCCACTAAAGAACACGATAGGTGGACACCATCAAAGCTGACCCCAACCAGAATGTTGAACTTCGTGCAAGATTGGAAAAAGTGGTGAGACATGGCCCATAGGATCGCCAAGAGTCAGACACAACTGAATGGACAACATCACCATCCTCACATAAACATGTTGTAGCGAGTCCTTGGGAATCCAGAGGACTCCATCATTGGAAAGACCAACCCCTACCCTGATGTTCTAAGATACAAGAGGGGGAAAGATTGCTATCGTATCACTACTAGTTCTTCTCTTCAGTAGGCTAAGCATACCTAGTTCCCTTTGCCAATTGGCAAACTCGCGTTTGAGACCTGTTGCTGCTGTCATCCCATCACACATTCCAGCTGCTGCCAACCCAGTTTGAAAGCAGGCGACCCAAATAGATTAATGAGTACCACTTTGATGAACAACTTCACAGGGATATGAAATGAGCCCCCAACTGGGCATCCCTGGGCCAATGGTGATATCTGTCAGGGTTCCAAGTAACATACCCGTAGCAAACAAAACTCTGAGGCAGGTAGATTCCTCGAAGAATCAGTTTATTGGATATGTCATATTGGCACAAGCTGGTGAAAACAGACTCTGATTCTTCCCGTGGTTTTCACTTAGTTAAAAGTAAAAGTTTTCCACTTTCTCAAAACAATCAGTCACATGGTCCAATCAGGATACTGTCCAGTTGCTAGGTGACTCCAGTCCCCTCCTTCCAAACACCTCCAGGAATGTCCTTGGTTCCCAAGAGAAAGTATTTTGTTTTGACCAGAACACCCCAACCAGTGGTGGGTTGCCCCTGGTTCGGACTGGTTCGCAAGAACCAGTAGTAAAACTGACGGGAGGCCCTGTCCACCGCCCCGGAAGTCATCATTGGCGATCTGCACATGCGCAGAAGCTTCTGCTCATTCGCAGAAACAAGGCGCACAGACAAGCAAAGCAAGTGTGTGAGCGCAGTCCCGTTGCAAACTGGTAGTAAAGATAAGTAGAACCCACCCCTGACCCCAACTATCTCTATTCCCTCCTCCTTGTCCCTCTTCTCCAGTGTGTCAGTGCTGAAGTCTCAAAACAATAACTTTTTCTTCCTTCTTCCTTCTTCCTCCTCCCCCGTCCCTCCTCCTCCATTGATATTGGATCGAAACGATCCAATATCAGCTGGAAAATTTAAGAGAATCACCTAAAGCTAGGATGAAAATGTAGAAAACTATCACTGTTGCCCCATAATAAGCATCTCAATTGTTGCAGCCCAGATCTGGTCCTCCTAGAAAATACAGCCTATGTTTTTAAGCCTCAAAGATACAAAAATCCATCTCTATGGCCAACCTATCATTACTTTTTTTCGAAAGGCAGATCATGAATAAAATCCCTTCATTGTACATAGAGTACAATTTGATTAGCAGTGCAAGCTTTCTTCATCTTTCTTAACTGGAGTTTGCTTTCTGTTGAGCTATGGGCAACAGGCTTCATAGGTCATTCAGTTTCACCCTCCAACAACTCCAACAATACTAGACAACACAGTATCAATAGTAGAGACCTTCAAATTTCTAGGTTCTACCATATCTCAAGACCTAAAATGGACATCTAATATCAAAAATGTCATCAAAAAAGCACAACAAAGAATGTTCTTTCTGCGCCAACTCAGAAAGCTCAAACTGCCCAAGGAGCTGCTGATCCAGTTCTACAGAGGAATTATTGAGTCTGTCATCTGCATCTCTATAACTGTCTGGTTTGGTTCTGCAACCCAACAAGACAGACACAGACTTCAGAGGATAATTAGAATTGCAGAAAAAACAATGGCTACCAACCTGCCTTCCATTGAGGACCTGTATACTGCACGAGTCAAAAAGAGGGCTGTGAAAATATCTACAGACCCCTCGCTTCCTTGACATAAACTGTTTCAACTCCTACCCTCAAAACGACGCTATAGAGTACTGCACACCAGAACAACTAGACACAAGGACAGTTTTTTCCCGAACGCCATCACTCTGCTAAACAAATAATTCCCTCAACACTGTCAAACTATTTACTGAGTCTGCACTCAGTAAATCTTCTCATCATTCCCATACCCATCTCCTTCCACTTATGACTTCATGACTGTAATCTTACAATTTATATTGACTGTTTCCTGATATGATTTGATTGCTTATTTGTTCCCTATGACTATCATTAAGTGTTGTACCTTATGATTCTTGACGAATGTATCTTGTCTTTTTATGTACTGAGAGCATATGCACCAAATACAAATTCCTTGTGTGTCCTATAACACTTGGCCAATAAAGAATTGAATTCTATTCTATTCTATTCTCCTCACATATCTGCTTGGGCTGTTGCTTCAATGTACCCAATAACAGGACTGCACCTTCTCACATTTATGACGGGAAGAATAATCTCACTGAAAGGATAGCTTCTAGTCTGATCAGAGGGTCAAATTGGTTGTGGAATCTTTCTGGAATTCATCTCATTTTCTGGAAGGATTGAACTTGGGAACGTGGTTTCCGTTGATGTCGGGACCTTGGAAATCACTAGCCATTTGAAGGGGGGAAAAACTTAACTCAGGGAAGAACAGCAAAAGAAGAGCGGTGATGGTTAAGGAAGGGTATATACAAAATCCTTCCATTTATCTTGGACTTCTGAATAGATTATGAGGGTTAGTTCTGCTCTGTACATTCTGTGCTCCTGGTGTAGTCCGAAGCATTTATTCCACACTGCGTGGGTTCCTGCTCGAAGGGAAAAAAACTACCCAGTGTTTATTTTGAAAACAAAAATCTCCGCTCCTTGGAGTTTCTGGATAATGTGATTTGTCCGGGATGAAGGAATAAATAGTTTATTTTAATCCCTTGAATACAGACATGCCGTATAAACAGAGCACGGGTTTTCTCACAAAGGATTTGCGGTTTATGATCCGTTTAGGAGGACTGGAATTTGCCAGCTGTGGTCAGGGAAGCACAGGGAAGATGGAAAATTTCACACCTTGTGGGACAATGTCAGGCTAATCCTGGATGTGTCTCAACCAGACTTTGTTCCTTTCTCCAATTTGCAGCTGCAATGAAGACCTCAAGCTTAGAAGCTAGAACAACAGCACTGCCAAAAGGAAAATGAAAAAAAAAATAAAAATAAAACTGGAGGCCATTTCAATATATTTTCTGTCTTCTGAATTCCTAGCAAACACGTGCTCTGCACTGATTAAGTTCTCTGAAAAAGCCATCTTAGCCAGTGCTAATTATATTTATATTTATATTTATATTTATATTTATATTTATATTTATATTTATATTTATATTTATATTTATATTTATATTTATATTTATATTTATATTTATATATTTCTAGGTTGGTTCTCTCCTTGATTAGTTTCCATCCATGGCTTCTTCTTCTGTCTTCAGATGCCGTAGAGAACTAAGCAAGTGAAGCTTAGTTATTATTATTATTGTTTACTTTATTCATTAAACGTGAAACTCAGTCAACTTGAACATTCAAAAATGTATCACAAACACCATTGACTGGTGCTAATAGTTGATATGGGTTGCTGCCACCGTCCTAGGTATCAACCAAGAACCTTCTTAAGATGTACGATGTTCCAAGTAGCGCAGTTTTTTGCAATTCCGCTGGTGTTATTGCAGGAAACTGCAATTTGTTCAATAATAATTGCAATAATAATTTGCTATTATTATTGTTATTGTTATTATTTTATTTATTTGTCAAACATGTATAAGATAACAAAAATAAATATAAACATGATTATGAATACAGGATAAGGATATGAATAAATGGGGACAGTAGGATAGGGACGATAGGCACATTGGTTCGCTGATGCACGCCCCCTTAGGGATCTCTAAAGAATGGGGTGAGGTCCACGATAGATAGTTTAAGGTTAAAGTTATGGGGATTTGGGGATGAAACCATAGAGTCAGGTAGTGCATTCCAGGCATTGGGCAGGTTGGAAGTACAACTATTTTATTATTTTATTTTATTATTTTATTTTATTATTTTATTTTATTATTATTTTATTATTTTATTATTTTATTATTTTATTATTTTATTTTATTTTATTATTTTATTTTATTATTTTATTTTATTTTATTTTATTTTATTTTATTTTATTTTATTATTTTATTTTATTTTATTTTATTTTATTATTTTATTTTATTATTTTATTATATTATTTTTTTATTTTATTTTATTTTATTTTATTTTATTTTATTTTATTTTATTTTATTTTATTTTATTTTATTTTATTTTATTTTATTTTATTTTATTTTATTTTATTATTTTATTATTTTATTTTATTTTTTTATTATTTTATTTTATTTTATTTTTATTTATTTAGCTTGTCAAACATGTATAAGATAACAGATACAAGTATAAACATGATTATGAATACAGGAAATGGGTATGAATAAATGGGGACAGTAGGATAGGGACGGAAGGCACACTGGTGCGCTTATGCATGCCCCCTTACAGACCTCTTAGGAATGGGGTGAGGTCAACAGTAGGTGGTCTAAGGTTAAAGTTTTGGGGGTTTGGGGAAGAAACCACAGAGTCAGGTAGTGCATTCCAGGCATTGACCACTCTGTTATTGAAGTCATATTTTCTGCAATTGAGTTTGGAATGCTTTACCTTGAGTTTGTATCTATTGTGTATTGTTGTGGTTGAAGCGGAAGTAGTCATTGATAGGTAGGACGTTGTAGCAGATAATTTTGTGTACTGTGCTTAGGTTAGACCATAGGCGGCGTAGTTCTAAGTTGTCTAAGCCCCAAATTTCAAACCTGGTGGCATAAGGGATTCTGTTGTGAGCAGAGGAGTGGAGGACTCTTCTCGTGAAATACCTCTGGATTCACTCAATTGTATTAAGGTCCGATATGCAGTGTGGGTTCCAGGCAGATGAGCTGTATTTGAGAATTGGTCCAGCAAAAGTTTTATATGCCCTAGTTTGCAGTACAACATTACTGGAGAAGAAGCTTCGCAAGATTAGGTAAACAACTTTTAATGCCTTTTTGGCAATGTTGTTGCAGTGAGCTCTGGCACTTAGATCGTTTGAGATGAGTACTCCAAGGTCCTTGACAGAGTGAGGGTCGTCTACGAGGTCATATCCGTCCAGCTTGTATTTGGTGTTCTGATTTTTGTTGCCAATGTGTAAGACAGAGCATTTGTTGGTTGAAATTCGGAGTTGCCAAATAGTTGGGATCATGGACCGTGCCCTCTCTGTACCTCAGATGCAGTCTTTAATTCACTGGCAAGATAACCTGGGTCAAATAGCTTAGTATTATTGTGTGGAAAGCTATTAAATATTGGGATGAGGTGAGGAAGATTAGAAAGCCTGAAAGATGAGACCTCAAGTGATCAAATGTTGGCAGTCTGCAATGTCTAAGCCAGGGGTGAAATGCTCCCGGTTCGGACTGGATCGCCCGATCCGGTAGCGATGGAGGCAGGTGGTTCGGAGAACCAGTAGCAAAAATCCCTGCCCCCCCCACATGCCCAGCTGAGCCGCACAATCATCCGAGGCTTTTTTTTTTACTTTTAAAAGCATTTTTTCTACAACCTCTTCGGCCAAAAAATGCTTTTAAAAGTAAAAAAAAAAAAGCCTCGGATGATCGCACAGCTCAACAGGGATCGTCAAAGGCTTTTAAAAGCATTTTTTCTACAACCTCTTCAGAGGTTGTAGAAAAAATGCTTACAAAGGCTCTGACGATCCCAGCTGAGTTGCCTGATCTGCAGAGGCTTTTTTTCTTTTAAATGCCTCTGACGGTCAGGCAACTCAGCTTTGTGGGTTTTGTGGGTTTGTGTGTGTTTACAATTTGAAATAAGTAATGAATGTGTATGTTTGCTATGAGCTTAAAAGGTTTTGGAGGCTACTAATCAATAACTATAATAATATATTATTATTACAATATAAGGGATGTGGTGGCTCAGTGGCTAAGACGCTGAGCTTATTGGTTGAAAGGTCGGCAGTTCAGCGGTTCAAATCCCTAGGGCCGCATAATGGGGTGAGCTCCCTTTACTTGTCCCAACTTCCGCCAACCTAGCAGTTCGAAAGCACCTAAAAAATGCAAGTAGAAAAATAGGGACCATCTTTGGTGGGAAGGGAACAGCATTCCGTGCACCTTTGGCATTTAGTCATGCCGGCCACATGACCACGGAGGCGTCTTCAGACAGCGCTGTCTCTTCAGCTTTGAAACGGAGATGAGCACCACCCCCTAGAGTCAGGAACGACTAGCACAGATGTGCGAGGGGAACCTTTAGCTTTACCTTTTTAATCAAGAACTCTTTTGGAGACCCGAGTTAGATAACATAGTATTCCCTATGCAATATTTCTAACACGGTTATATGAATTTATACATCCTTCCTTTGGAAAGGACTGCTACAAGGAAAAAGCACTGGCACCCAGCTACAATTCTCATTCTTTTATTGCAAATTTGTCATGTTTAGTCATTCCTTCTTTACCCCAAACAGATGGCAGGAAACTTTAAGGACAGATCACCCCTTGGCAGGGATAACTGTCCTTCAGTGCAGCAGTCATGATTAACTCGAAATATTTCCAACAACTATAATTCTGACTTTAAACATTTATTTAGACTTAAATGCCACTCCAGGCATGCCTGACTCCGACAGCTGATGGATCTTAACAACTGGTCATCAGAGTAAAAATAGAACTGAACCGTATAAATGGAACAACTTAATAAAATTGTAAGCATCCCACGCACCGAAGAGCAACTGTAACATCCTCTGCATTGGGAAAGGCTAATTAAGTCATCCAAATAGTGATAGCAAGAGGACAACACTGGAAAAGAAATGCTGGTGAGATGTTTGTGGACCTCAGAGAGTAGTTATTGCTAGCTGTTTAAAGCAGGGTGAAGGAAGAATGCTTGGACTCACTCATCAAAAGAAGGACCTGAAAGGAAAGAGATGCCTTCAATTTCAGTTCAGTTGCTTACGGACTATTGCGTTACTCAGTTCCCTGAGATAGCTGTCTTTTAGGAAATGATAGACCAGTGATGGTTAGCCTTTTTGCCATCGCGTGCCAGGAACGGGGGGAGGGGGGGGAGATCGCATGCATGTGTGATTATACCCATAATCCTATGCACCCTGCCCCTATGCATGTGTGCGCGACACTCCCCCCACGCTCCCCCCTCATGGCACGCGATGGCATGGTAGGCCCATTTTTTGCTGTCCCCAGTTGGCAAATGGGCCATTTTCGGCCTCTGGAGAGCCTCCAGTGTGGTGGTGGGGAAGGCCATTTTTGTCCTCCCCAGACTCCTAGAAAGGCTCTGGAGGCTGGGGAGACAGAAAAATGGGCCTTCCCCACTAGGGTTGCCAGGTCTGCTTCCAAAATATAGCGGACAAGCGGGGGGTGGGTGTGGGTGTTAAGTAGTAAAAAAAAAAAATACAATTAAATTATATATTTTCTTACAAACATTTTAACACGTATTAAAATAATCACTTCAAAACTTTACTTAAAATTCAAAACATCAAATATATTATAATAATATGTAAAATATTAAATTACATTTTATTTTGCTGTCGTGTGTATTTTTTATTTGACTGCGCAGCTTTGATCAATTCTTTGTGTTTAAGGAATAATTCTTTAATTTCAGTACAACGTTGAGAAATATCAAAAAATATACAAAGTTCACTTCGAACTGATGGTACAAGCAGTCGGTTACGTTCATCAGTCCACAAATTTCCCATGACGCTGAAAATTCATTCAACGTTTGCATTTGATACCAGAATTGATGCACAATACTGGAACAGTTTTAGTAAACTCGGAGCTGGCTTTTTCTTGAAAAAGTACGTCCACTTATCAAGGGATGAATCGCCCTGCAGATGAACATAAACTTCTTCTAAGGCAGAAATTTCATCGAAGAGAGTGTTGGGTGGAAGTTCTTCTCGCCATGGTGATAATAACCAGATGTTCGTCATTTCTTCTAAAGTTGGAGGATTATTGCGATCAATTAGATTGAAACAACTTAGCATCTCATATACTGAATCGGTGAAATTATACCACTTTTCTAGGTACGCAATGGCTCTTTGATACACGTTGATGGCTTCTTTCTTGAACTTTTGTACGGCATTCTCAGGCAAATGTTTTTTACGTAAGGCAAATAAAACTTTCATTCCAAAAAACTGCTCATCGTATTTTTTTTGCAAAGAATCACGCAGCTTACACATGATAATGTGAAGATCACATGCAAGAATTTTCTTGCTTTCCAACTTCAGTAGGGTGTCTTGCATTATTGATATGAAGAAGTGCGTGAAATATAAATACAATTCTGAAATTGTTGGTTCATCGTCCTTTGCAAGTTCATTTTCCTGATCCGAAATAAGGTTCCAGATAACCTTATGGCACTCATCAGATCCAAGAGAAATAAAATACAATTTTAGAGGTATCCAGTTTAAAAGAAGTATTTCGACCGCTTTAAACAAACTTAACCAACGTGTTGGAACATGGCACAAAACTTCATGGAATTCTGACTTGCAAAACTCAAAAAATGATTTCAACTCTTCTCGTTTCTTCGCAGAATTTGAAAATTCAGCAAAAACCTTCAGCACTACATTTTCGATATCAAAAGATAACTGCTTTAATGCATTTTTTGTGCTGTTGTGTAAAATGTGATTATTGCAATGAGCATTGGATCTTTGTCTCATTCTAACTTATGAAAAAAAAGACAAAACGCGATTCTCCTATCCTTAATCTCTTAGACTGTACAGCTTTAGATTACGTACCATTTCATCATAAAGCTTTTGAATAAAAAAAATGTCCACTATTTTGTGAAAAAAAATAGTGAACATAATGTGAAAAAAGTGGACTGTCCACTCAAATAGTGGACACCTGGCAACCCTGCTGGAGAGCCTCCGGGGTGGTGGGGAGGAAGGCCATTTTTGCCCTCCCCAGACTCCTAGAAAGGCTCTGGAGGCTGGGAAGAGAGAAAAACGGGCCTTCCCCACCACCCCCTGAAGTCCTCCGGAGCTAGGAAACAGACTGTTTCCCTACTTCTGGTGGGCCCAGAAGGCCTGAAAATCAGCTGGCTGGTGTGTGCATGTGCACTGGAGCTGAGCTCGCGTGCCTCCAGAAGTTGCCTCCAGAAGTTGTTGGTGCGCCACAGGAGTGGGATTCAGAAATTTTAGCAACCGGTTCTCTGCTTGGTTGCTGCGTGGGTGTGGCCATGGTGGGCGTGGCCTACTCGGCCTCCTGCACCACAGAGTGTGTGTGTGTGTGTGTGTTTTCGCCCTCCCCAAGCTCTGGAGGTGTTCCTCGAGTCTCCGGGAGGGCTTAAATGGCCTCCCCCAGGCTCCGGAGGCCGGATATGGGCCTGTTTGTGGATTTCTGGAACTTCCCGGAGGGCCATTTTTCATCCTCCTAGAGCCTCTGCGTGGGTGCTGCACTTACCTGGCATCCAAAACAAGCCATGTGGAGACTCCTGGGAGGGGTGGGGAGGGGTGGGAGGGGCCAGCCAGTCCTTGCAACTACCGGTTCGTTGAACTAGATGTAAAATTAGCATCTGGTTCACCCGAATTGGTCCAAACCGGCTAAATCCCACCCCTGGTTTTCCATCACTGGAGGCTTTTAAGAAGAAACTGGGCAGCCATTTGTCGGAAATGGTATATGGTTTCCTGCTTGAGGGAAGGGGGGTTGGATTAGAAGACCTCCAAGGTCCCTCCCAACTTTGTTATTCTGTTAATTCTATGATCACATGTATCCATCCTATCAAGTCCAATGAAAGTCCTGGATGATATAGGATCTCCTGCCATGGACAGGGAGTTGGACTAAAAGACCTCCAAAGTCCCTTCCAACCCTATTTTTCGATGTTCTCCATACCCTTAAAGTACACTTGAAGGCCATTCTTTATATTTGGCACTCAACAAGTTTATGCCAAAGTCATTCTTTGAGGTGGAAAGGGTTGTGCAGAAATTTGAGAGTGGGATCTACCTCCCCATGATAATACACCGTGTTGAATCAGGCAGTTTGATTCTTTTTGTGGATGAGAAGTTTGGGAAGGTTTGCAAAGTCCAGAAGGTGTGAAGCCTCCTTCTAAAGATCGTTCAGTCTTATTCCATTCGGATTTTTATTGAAAGGTTTTGTCATCACATTGTCTGTCTGAAGCAAGGTTTACTTGCAGTTGTGATAGTCATTGTGATTTTTTTTATCTGTATCAGTGGTGGGATTCAAATTTTTTTACTACTGGTTCTGTGGACTGGTGGCCATGGCAGGGGAAGGATACTGTAAAATCTCCATTCCCACCCCATTCCAGAGAAAGGATACTGCAAAATCCCCATTCCCTCCCCACTCCAGGGAAGGTACTGCAAAATCCCCATTTTTTTTTAATTTGATTTATATGCCGCCCTTCTCCAGAGACTCAGGGCGGCTTACAATGCGTTAAGCAATAGCCTTCATACTTTTTGTATATTTATACAAAGTCAGCTTATTGCCCCCACAAACTGGGTCCTCAATTTACCTACCTTAGAAAGGATGGAAGGCTGAGTCAACCTTGAGCCTTGGAGAGATTCGAACCAGCGGTAATTGCAGGCAGCTGTGTTAATAACAGGGTGCTTAGACCATTGTACTATCAAGGCTCTTTTTCTCCCAATCAGCTGGGACTCGGGAGGCAGAGAATAGATGAGGGCGGGGCCAGTTGGAGGTGGTATTTACAGGTTCTCTGAACTACTCACAGTTTCCGCTACCAGTTCTCCAGAACTGGTCACAACCTGCTGAAACCCACCTCTGATCTGTATCCTACAAGCTGTATCTAAAAAGCTATCACCAACTGAATTGTAGTATTTAATATACCACAAGGGTAAGCCGTTGGAAAAACAAAGTAACAAGGAAAGACTCATACTGTATTCACTGTATTTAATGTATGTCCACTACATGTCAATGAAATCATGTTTAGTTTTGGGTGGGCTCTGCTCATTTGGGAAGCTGAGGTCCGCCCCACTCTGCCTCACCGTTCCAGAGTCCATTATGGTCTCAGCTCCGAAAAAAGTGGTACTTCCTTGATTTAGCTCAGTCTTTCTCAGCCTAAAGGCAACTTTAAGATCTGTGGACTTGGCTCGGGATGAGTTTCAAAAATTTTAGCAAGGGGATCTCTGCCTGGTTGCTGGGTGGGCGTGGCCATGATGGGTGAGGCCCAGTCAGCCTCCTGCACCATAGTGGGGGCGGGGGCATTTTTGCCCTCCCCAGGCTCCGGAGGTTTTTCTTGAGCCTCCGGGAGGGCAAAAATGGCATCCCCAGGCTCTGGAGGAATATCCGGTCGGCCCATTTTTCACTCTCCCCAAGTCTCTGTGCGTGCCCTCCACTTACCTGCATCCAAAATGGGCCGCGTGGGAGGGGAGGGGAAGGCGGGGCCAGCCAGGAGTGGGATTTGGGGGTTCTCTGAACTGCACAAAATCTTAGCTAGGGGTTCTCCCGAACCCCCACTCCTGACTCGGCTAGCTGGGGAATTCTGGGAGTTGAAGTCCACACATCTTAAAGGTTGCCAAGTTTGAGAAACACTGAGATCATGAAAGAAAGTTCAAGAGTTAGCGAGCTAAGAACACCGCGATTCTGGGATTCCCGCTTTCATTTTTCACGACCCAAAGAAGGTACTCCACTTTCCCTCCCCAGAAACTGTTGGAGAACTTCTGTGTTACAGAAAACATGATAAGATCCATTTGTAGGTGGATTTTCCTTGTCCTCCATCCCCACCAGAGACCGTCAACAGTCGTGCTTTGAATAGCATCATGAGCCGAGCTGCTGCTGCCACTGACAGCAGATCTGTTTAAGGTGGCCCCCCAGGGCTCTTTCTTCCAATGGTGGGTAATGGGTGTGTGAGGGCTGTCACCACCTAAGGCTTGCCAAAGTGTTTTTTTTACTAGCACACCATGTTCTACCCCGTTGCAACCTGGTGCCAAACACATCCGTTTTGGAATTAAAGAGCATTGAGACCGAAGCATTGTTTGGAGAACCAGAGCTAAATCTTGGCCTTGCCAGGCAGAATCCAGTCCTGATTAGCAGAAGCGTTCTTCATTTTAGAGCATAATTTAGAGCAGGACAAGCCAGAAGGTGGAGGGGAGTGCCATTTTGTCACAGCTACTGTTAAACAGTTGGGAACCACGAAACGTCATCCACAGGGGTTGGCTTCAAAAATTTTAGCAAGGGGTTCTCTGCCCGGTTGCTGGGTGGCGTGACCATGGTGGGCATGGCCTAGTCGGCTTCCTGCACCATGGCTGGGGGGGGGGGCATTTTTGCCCTTCCCAGGCTCCGGAGGTTTTCCTTGATCCTCCGGGAGGACGAAAATGGCTTCCCCAGGCTCTGGAGGCCCTCTGGACTGCACTTACCTGCATCCAAAATGGGCCGCATGGTGATTCCTGGGAGGGAAGGGGTGGGATGGGCAGGGCCAGCCAGGAGTGGGATTTGGGGGTTCTCAGAACTGCACAGAATCTTAGCTAGAGGTTAAGAGGCTGCGAACCCCCAGCAGCCCACCCTTGGTTGTCCATTTTCTAGGTTAGCCACAGAGTTCTCCATCTGTGCTTGAATACATCCTGGAATTCGGAAGAGTCAGAGAGCTGGGGAGATATATAGTAGTAAACAAGGACCAGTAGTAGACCAGAAGACAATGGTGATGATAGACATAGCAGACAGCAACATTGGGAACATGAGAAACCGAAGAAGTAGGGACCGAAGAAGGAACTAGAGAGGATTTGGCAAGTCAAGGCCAAAGTGGTCCTAGTGATGGTAGGAGCACTAGATTCCTTAGCTGGGAGAGGAGCTCCAATAGATCCCAGGAACAACCTCAGAGCTCTGCCCAGAAAAGTGCAGAACTAGGAAGAACTAAGTCACTGTGTAGAATCCTCCAACTTCCAGGCCTCTGGCGGAGGACCTGAGATTGAGAAAGGCACAGATCACATTTAAGGGTGAGAAGGAAATTAGATAGACAGATAGACAGACGGATAGACAGATAGATAGATACATAGATGGATGGATGGATGGATGGATGGATGGATGCAGAGGTGAGTTTCAGCAGGTTCTGACCAGTTGTGAAGAACTGGTAGCAGAAACTTTGAGTAGTTCGGAGAACCGGTAGTAAAAAATCTGAGTGGCCCCACCCCTATCTATTCTCTGCCTCCTGAGTCCCAGCTGATTGGGAGGGAATGGAGATTTTACAGTATCCTTCCCCTGCCACGCCCACCAAACCACGCCCCCAGAACCGGTACTAAAATTTTTTTGAATCCCACCACTGGATAGATGGATGGATGGATGGATATGATAAAAGATAGATAGAAGATAGATAGACAGACAGACAGAGATAGATAGGTGATAGATGATAGCTAGAGATGGTAGACAGACAGACATAAATATAGTTAGATGTAGATAAATAGATAGATGATAGATAGATAGATATGATAGATAGATCTCAGAATCTATCTATCTATCTATCTATCTATCTATCTATCTATCTATCTATCTATCTATGGGACGGACAGACAGACAGACAGACAGACAGACAGAGAAGGAGGGAGTCATGCTGGCCCAGAGTTGATCTGAGCTTTCTTCTTCCATATTCCTTTAATGAAGTGGTCCGGGAGACCTTTTCCTTCACTTTGCTCCTTGTTAAAGGTTTGTCCTTATCATGTTATCCTCAATAAACATTAAAACGAACAAACAAACAAAAAACTCCCCGAAAACCTCCCTGTGCTCAAAGACACATCCATCTCGCCCCAACCCCCACCCCTCACCGCCCATTCCCCCCCAAAAAAGAACCTTTTTTCAAAATATACACTATACAGAGGTGAATCCACCCATTCATAGGTTATGTATATGTACAGAGTCTTTCGGAAGAGTCCAGGCAACCCACAGGCACAAGGGGGAAGGAGGTGTGCATATAACAGACGTGAGGTCGAACCAATCACGGTTTCAAACACTTCCCCCTTTTCTCCCGCCTCTGGAGTTTCCGGAGGCGCCGAGTCCAGGCGTCCCGCCATTGGATAACCAAGCTGTTTTTGTCAGCCATTAGTCCTGGCCGGTCGCTGGGGTTTTCACTGATCCCCATGACTAGGTACTTCTTGCTAATTTGGATCTTGGGGCATTTGCAAGCCAGGTCTTTCATGTGGATCCATAAGAAGTTATCGCCCCGTTTCACACGTTCGTCCCGACACTTGTAGACCGAGAGGATGTTGACGGTGAATTTGGCCCAGTTGGCTACCGTCTCCATGTCTAAGACGTTGACTTGGACAACTGAAGGGAGAAAGAGAAGTCAAGGCAAATGGAAGTGTCAGGTTCTGAGTAATACACCCAACGGAATCCAAACTCCAAGGCAGGCATATTCCTCAAAGTATAGTTGTCAGCTTACCCCGGAAAGACAAGTTGACAGCGGAGCTAAAAGCGGCACTCTCCACTGATACCTGGTTCCACTTTGCTTGTCAGAAGGTTTGCCCAAGGGGATCCCATGACCCCGGGACACTGCAATACTGTCATAAATAGAAGTCAGTTGCCAAGTGTCTGAATTTTGATCGTGTAACCATGGGGATGCTGCCGCAGTTATTAAGTGCGAAAAATGGTCATAAGTCACTTTTTCCCCATGCCGTTGTAACTTGGGACAGTCACTAAATGAATGGATGCAAGTCAAGGACTATCTGTACTAAGCTCAGCAAATTCTCAAGATGTTAGATTGCATCTCTCTCTCTCTCTCCCTCCCTCCTCTCTCTTTCTCTCTGTCTCTCTCTCTGTCTCTGTCTCTGTCTCTCTCTCTGTCTCTTTCTCTCTGCCTCTCTCTTTCTCTGTCTCTCTCTCTCTCTCTCTTTCCTTTTCTCTTTCTCTTTCTCTGACTCTCTCTCTGTCTCTGTCTCTCTGTCTCTGTCTCTTTCTCTCTTTGTCTCTTTCTCTTTGTCTCTTTCTCTCTTCTCTGTCTCTCTGTCTCTCTCTTTGTCTCTTTGTCTCTTTCTCTCTGTCTCTGTCTCTTTCTCTCTGTCTCTCTCTGTCTTTCTCTCTGTCTCTCTCTTTCTTCTCTCTCTCTCTTTCTCTCCCACCCCTAATTTTAAAGAGCCCCTTGTCTCCCTTTTTTTCAATCATGGATTTTTATACATTTGCTTTATCCCACCAAACAACCTGTGATAGGGGAAACCTCAACCGAAGGAACATTACTACCAAGAGCCTTGGTAGTACAGTGGTCCAAGGCACCCTGTTATTAAGCTGGTTATTAAGACCAGCTGCCTGCAATTACTGCAGGTTCGAATCTCGCCAAGGCTCAAGGTTGACTCAGCCTTCCATCCTTTCTAAGGTAGGTAAATTGAGGACCCAGTTTGTGGGGGCAATAAGCTGACTTTGTATAAAATATACAAAAAAGGATGAAGGCTATTGCTGAGCACATTGTAAGCCGCCCTGAGTCTCCGGAGAAGGGCAGCATATAGATCAAATTTAAAAACAACAACAACAAAAAAAACATTTAAATAAAATGAATGAATAATAACTGATTGCAATGATCTCCAAGGATAATTGTCCCTTTGTAGAAAAAAAAAAGATTCCCCGCACCCCACCTCCTTCTTTCAGCTCTGCAGTTGCCACCAGGGACCCCTCTCAGCCCTTGGATAACTGTGGCAAATTCCCGTTCCCTTTCCACCTTGCCAAAAACATCTTTTCTCTTGGAACCAAAGGGCTCCTGGAGAAGATCAATCAAAACCTCGGCCTTTTTAGCCATTCTCCTTTTCTCCCCCCTCTCTGCTCTTTCTACTCAAGAGACCCACTATGCTTATGTCTGGGTGATTAACAACCTACAGGCAGGATGCCCTGCGCCCCGACTCTGCGGACCTCCCATCCTATTCAAAATCTCCCTCTCTACCCCACACACCTTGCGGAAGAGAGAAAAATGTGCTTTTTAACATATTTGGCAGACAGGGAGGCTTTGGGGTGGAGAAAGGAAAAGGGCAGCACAACGTTTTTGGAGATTTGAGAAGGATTTCTCTCTCTCTTCCCCCCACCCGACCTCTTTCTTTCTAGTTCATTTCAAACTGGGGAAAAGAGGCCGAGATGGATGAGCATGGAGCGGGCCTGGTTTTTTTGGGGGGGGGGGGATGGCAGCGTCAAGCACGAGAGCTGTGGGGGAATTGAATTTAAGCTTCGTTGAGGTAATCGCAAGTCAGAGTTCATTTAGCCCAGGGGTCCCCAACCGTGCGGACCTCAGGGACCACTAAATTCATAATTTTAAATCCCGCGGACCACTAATACAATCTGCCTAATGAGCGCCTGGGTGGGCATGGCTAGGTGGTCATGTGACTGGGTAGGCGTGGCCAACTCCTTGCCTCCCCGCCCAGGCTCCTTAGGACCCCAACAGGAAGCAGTTGTTGGAGCTAAGCAGCCACCATGAGAAGGAATTGGCAAAACAGCTGGCTCAGTTCAAATTGGATCTGGCCGAGAAGGAGGCTCAGTAGAAACACCTCACTGAGGACTACGAGCATTGGCTTTCCAAGAAGAGGGAAGATCTGCAGGAATGCAAGGCCAGATACTGGTGCCTGGAGGCTCAGCGGGCTGAGATGGTCAGCCAGTTCCAGGCCATGATGCATTCCCACTGGAACAAGGCCCTCCGGCTCTTTGCCACCAGCGACACTTCCCTCCAGCCTTCGCCCGAAGCCCTGCATCAGGAGGCTGAAGCAGACCCCAAGTCAGAATTTCTGCCCCCCACCAACCCACACAAAAAGACCCTGAAGGGGGAGACTCTCTGCAGCAACACAAATGTTCATTGCACATATCAGTCCCAGGGGCCGTAGTTTGAGGACCCCTGATTTAGTGCAATATTAAAAAAAAATGCAAATAATTTTTCTGCAGACCACCAAAATTTTCTCGCGGACCACCAGTGGTCCACGAACCACCAGTTGGTGACCGCTGATTTAGACGATCTTGAGTCATAAAGATCTCCCTAATATGTTCTGTCTCTTCTGCTCTAGAGTTTGCTCTGCAGAAGCTGAAAAGGATGAAAAGCAAATTTCCTAAGGGGCTTAACAAAAATGCGCTAGAGCAAGAGTCTCTTAAAGCAATTTTAAGACTTGTGGACTTCAACTCCTAGAATTCCTCAGCCACACAGAGTTGTTAAACTCAAGGCCTGCGGGCCGGATGCGGTCCGCAGGATGCTTAAATCTGACCCACAGGGCCACCCTGGAAACAGCATGGGGTGGGCATACGTGGCCCTCACAAGCTCCCTTTTTTGCCATGACGGTCTCCAGCAGCCCTCTGGCAGCAAAAACGGAGCCCCTCCCTGAGCTCTGTTTTTGCTGACGGAAGGCTGCAGGAGGCCATCGCAGTAGAAAATGGAGCTCGTGAGGGCCGAGTGCGCACCCCCCCAAACTCCGTTTTTACTGGCAGCGCGTTGCAGGAGGCTGTCCTAGCCAAAAACGGCACTTGGGAGCTCGTTTTCGCTGGCAGAGCGCTCGGGCCACAGGCGCCGACGATACGAGTGATGTTAAGCTCACTCCTTGTCAGGTTTCGAGGTCGTCTCAAATAAATTGCATTTCAAACAAAGTCTTCGATGAAAACTCCCATTTATTAAGCACGAGATTCTAAATCCGACTCCATCGTAGCCAACACTGACTTCCAGACCCAAAACCCTCCCTTTCCGTTCCCCATTCCCCTGCACTCATTGGCCATCTTCCAAGTCACTCTACCCCTAATCTACTACTCCAGCTTAAAGGAATTTCCCCCCTCCCATCCCATCTCCTAGGGGATATTATCTCCAGGGAAAATAAGTAGGTGAAAAGTCAAACGTCCCTTTCCAGACGCCTCCGCTTCTCCTTCTTATGTCAGCACTAGAGTAAATGCAGCTTGAAGTGCTGACACTCCCCCCACGGCGATGTCAAACACAACCCTCATGCGGCCCTCAATGAAATTGAGTTTGACACCCCTGCCTTAGCGCATATGAAGAGTGTCTTCTGATCAAGGGAAGCTATAACCAACATAGTCATATCATGGTTAAGGTTTCAGATTGGGAGTTCAGTAGATCTTTAGAGCAGCCCTCTCAATTTTGATTTCCTAACCTTTGAAGGAAAGCCAGGTATACAGTATAGTATAAGAGAGCATCTGATAGTATTCTGCACTACCATGACTATTAATTAAGTGATGTTTCAAAGTTACAACGGGGCTAGAAAAAGTGACTTCAGACCAGTTTTCACACTTAAGACTCTTGCAACATCCCCAAGTCAAAATTTGGACGCACGACAATTGACTCATATTTATGACAGTTGCAGTGTCCCAGGGTCACGTGAGCCCCTTTTGCGACCTTCTGACAAGCAAAGTTCATGGGGAAGCCAGGTTAGAACCGTGTTACTAATTTAACTGCAGTGATTCACTTAACGACTGTGCCAAGAAAGGTTGTAAAATGACGGCAAATCTCACTCAACAGTTCTACCTGCTTAGCCATGGAAATGTTGGGCTCAATTGTGGTCCCAAGTCGAGGACTACCTGCAAATAAATAGTGCTCAAAACAAACAAACAATCAAGGCTGAAACAGAGATAAGGAAATCCAGGATTCATACCAGGGGTGAAATCCAGCAGGTTCTGACAGGTTCTGGAAAACCGGTGGCGGAAATTTTGAGTAGTTCGGAGAACCGGCAAATACCACCTTTGGCTGGCCCCATAGTGGGATGGGAATGGAGATTTTGCAATATCCTTCCCCCAGGAGTGGGGAGTGAATGGGGATTTTGCAGTATCCTTCCCCCAGGAGTGGGGAGGGAATGGGGATTTTGCAGTATCCTTCCCCCAGGGGTGGGGAGGGAATGGAGATTTTGTAATATCCTTCCCCTAGGAGTGGGGAGGGAATGGGGATTTTGCAATATCCTTCCCCTAGGAGTGGGGAGGGAATGGGGATTTTGCAGTATCCTTCCCCCAGAAGTGGGGAAGGAATGGAGATTTTGCAATATCCTTCCCCCAGGAATGGGGAGGGAATGGGGATTTTGCAGTATCCTTCCCCTGCCATGCCCACCAAGCCAGGCCCACAGAACTGGTAGTAAAAAAAAATTGAATTTCACCACTGATGAGAATCCTGGACTCCGAAGAAAAAGAGCACGTTCTTACCGTAGTCTTTCTTGCAGTACTTTTTCATGTTGATTTTGTAATTGCCCTTGGCTGGCTTGCAGTAGGAATCACAATCTGTGGGAAGAGGTGGGGAGAAGAACGCAGGACATGAGCAGGACAACAACTAGAAAGCAGGAAAAGAAGTTGCAACACACCACAACCACCACCAACAACCTTTGCAGGAGGGCTGCCTGAGTCAAACGACTCAGGCTAGATGAATTCAGAAGTCGGAACCAGCTGTTTGTAGGAAATAATCAACAATGAAAAGAGGAGGAGCTCAGCCTTCCATCTCTTCTCCCTTCAGGTACCAAAGATGAGAAGGGAGTCAGGTTGAGTGTGTGTTAAGCAAGAAGACTTTGGAAAAAAAGGAATTGGGCACCTCCTTTCTTGGTCCCTTCAGTTCCTCCTCCCCTTATTCCAGGGGTGAAATGCTCCCGGTTTGGACCGGATCGCCTGAACCGGTAGCGATGGCAATGGGTGGTTCGGAGAACCGGTAGCAGAAATTTCTGGCTCCCCTCATGTTCAACTGAGCCGCGCAATCATCATCAACATTTCATTACCTAATTAGCTAACATCATCAGCAGGGGTGGGATTCAGCCGGTTCGGACCGGTTCGGGTGAAGCGGATGCTAATTTTACATCTGGTTTGCCGAACCGGTAGTTGCAAGGACTGGCTGGCCCTGCCCATCCCTCCCCTCCCCTCCTAGGAGTCTTCATGCAGTCTGTTTTGGATGCAGGTAAGTGCATTGCCCGCATGGAGGCTCTGGGAGGGTGAAAAATGGGCCTACTGGAAGTTCTGGAATTCCAGAAACGGGTCTGCCTCTGGAAGGCCTCCAGAGAATGAGGGAAGCTGTTTTCACCTTCCCGGAGGCTTGAGAAAAACCTCCGGAGCCTGGGGAGGGTGAAAAACTGGCCTCCCGGAACTCTGGAGATGGGTCTGTTTTCGGTCTCTGGAGCCTGAGAGAGGCTCCAAGAAAGCCTCCGAAGCCTGGGGAGAGCAAAAACGCCCCCCTCCCATCGTGGTGCAGGAGGCTGAATAGGCCATGCCCATCATGGCCACACCCACCCAGCAACCAGGGAGAGAACTGGTTGCTAAAATTTTTGAATTTCATCCCTAATCGTCAGTGCTAGCTGTCTACCACATCAGTGCTAGATAACTGTGGCAGCCATCAGTGTGTCCGGGGATGGTGTTCTTAGTTGGGTAATGAAATATCTGCAGGAAAACAACAAGGGGTCAACAAGAACCCCATCACCAAGTCGTTTCAACACCTAACATCCACCCAACATTTGGGTTTACTTGGCTTTAACATCTGGGTTTACTTGGCCTTCTGGATTTGAATCCCAGAAGGGTAGGGCTAGCTGATGAGAGCTAAATAGCTTGAAATAGATCTAGACTAGTCTCCCATTATTTCTTTGTCAGTAAATATAAATTTAACACAAAATAGTTTGTCGCGAAAGCGACTGCCTGCGAAGACCCCTGGATTGGGACTGAAAGGCAAAAACCGAAGCAGTATGCTCCTTCCCATATTTGGGTAGACCAGTTTGCCCTGACAGAAAAAACACTTTGTTCCCGCCTGGACTACTGCAATGCTCTCTACATGGGGCTCCCCCTGGGTTGCACCCGGAGGCTCCAGCTGGTCCAGAATACGGCCGTGCGGGGGATTATGGGAGCGACGGGGCGCTCCCATGTGACACCTTTCCTGCGCGAGCTGCACTGGCTCCCGGTGGTCTTCCGGGTGTGCTTCAAGGTGTTGGTGACCACCTTTAAAGCGCTCCATGGCTTAGGGCCAGGGTATCTACGAGACCGCCTTCTGCCACCAATAGCCTCCCACCGGCCAGTACGCTCGCACAGAGAGGGCCTCCTCAGAGTGCCGTCCGCCAGACAGTGTCGGCTGGCGACCCCCAGGGGGAGGGCCTTCTCGTGGTGGCGCCCGCCCTCTAGAACAACCTCACCCCAGAGATACGTACAAAGCAGACCTCTGGACTTTTCGTCGGGCCCTGAAAACTTATTTATTTCACCTAGCCAGGCTGGCTTGATCCCACAGTTTGGGTTAAATTTAATTGATTTTAATTGGGTTGTTTTAAATTGCGGCCAAAAATATTTAATTATTTTTAAACTGTTTTGAAATTTTGTATGTTCTGGTTTATTCTGGCTGTTCACCGCCCTGAGTCCTGCTGGAGAAGGGCGGTATACAAATTAAAGCAAAATAAATAAATAAATAAATAAATAAAATAAATAACCTTGCTTAATTTTTTGTGTGTGGTGGTTTCCTGTGTTGTGCCTCCATTTGATGCAGGGTATTGCTCATGTCCATAAAAATGGGCTACTCTGTGTTCAGCATATGGTGGGAAAACAGTACTCTCTGTCCAGTTGGTCTCTCCCCCCCACCCCATCGCTTAAATGAAACATCTTTTCTTTTTCTTTCCTTGAGAGTTACAAAAATGTTTGGCTGCCTGCAGCCAGGCCTGGCACTGGACTTTCTCAAAAGGAGATGGAAAAGGAGGGAGTAAGGCAGGATGGACAACTGCTGAGCCTTCCAAAAAGACATTTGGGACATTGAAGTAAAGTTCATCAAGCTACGGAACTCTGGATCCGTGCCTGAGGGTCTAATGGCACCCTCTTGGCGTGGTTCGAACCCAAAAGCTGCGGGGGAAAACAGACTTGGGTAACAGATCGTACGATGAATAGAATAGAATAGAATAGAATAGAATAGAATAGAATAGAATAGAATAGAATAGAATAGAATAACAGAGTTGGAAGGGACCTTGGAGGTCTTCTAGTCCAACCCCCTGCTTAGGCAGGAAGCCAGTGGTGGGATTCAAATAATTTAACAACTGATTTTCTGCCCTAATGACCGGTTGGGTGGGCGTGGCCATGGTGGGCATGGCCAGGGGGTGTGACAGGCAGCACTCGGCCTCCTGCAACCCCTGGGAGCAAAAACAGGCTGTGAGGTGCCTGTGCCGCACCCCCCCATGCCCTGTTTTGGGCCTAGTAGGCCTCCCTGCAGCCTCCTGGGAGCAAAAATGGCTACGGAGGGGCCGAGCTGCCCCCTTGTTTTGGGCCAAGTAGGCTCTCCGGAAGCCTCCTGGGAGCAAAAACAGGCCACGGGGCGGGGGGGGGGGAATGACTCCTGGAAGGGGTGGGGCCAGCCAGCAATTTAACAACCAGTTTGGCCGAAGTGGTGCGAACCGGTTGAATCCCACCACTGCAGGAAGCCCTATACCATTTCCGACAAATGGTTATCCAATCTCTTCTTAAAAACTTCCAGTGTTGGAGCATTTACAACGTCTGGAGAGAACTGGGAATGTCTTAGCTAAAACAAAGGGAAGCATTGGGGGTGGGGGTGAACACATCCTAGAGTCTTCCAATATTCGAGGGGCTGTCACAGAGAAGAGGGGATCGACTTATTCTTCAAAGCCCCTAAGGCCAAGACGAGAAGTAACAGGGGAGAAACCCAACCTAGAACTAAGGTGAAAATGTTTGAGAGCGAGAAGAATTCATCCATAGAAGAGCTTGCCTCTTGGAGTTGTGGTTGCTCCATCACGGGAGGTTTTCAAGAACAGACTGGACAGCCGTTTGAAAGAGCCGAGGTGGCGCAGTGATTAGAGAGCAGTACTGCAGCTACTTCATCTGACTGCTAGTTCAGCAGATCAGCAGATCAAATCTCACCAGCTCAAGGTTGACTCAGCCTTCCATCCTTTCGAGGTGGATAAAATGAGGACCCAGATTGTTGGGGGCAATATGCTAATGCTAATGCAATATGCTATATGCTAACTTTGTAAACCGCTTAGAGAGGGCTGTAAAGCACTATGAAGCGGTATAGAAGTCTAAATGAAAATAAAATAAAATAAAAATACATGTGACTGATATGCCACTCTCTGAGCAGTTTACTATGGAGGAAGAGGCAGTGGTGAAATCCAAATTTTTTTACTACCGG
The DNA here is from genome assembly GCA_022577455.1 of Arizona elegans. NCBI lineage: Eukaryota > Metazoa > Chordata > Lepidosauria > Squamata > Colubridae > Arizona > Arizona elegans. The sequence continues at coordinate 11,925,206 of JAKOOJ010000022.1, read as the reverse complement.
TTCTGTGGGTGTGGCTTGGTGGGCGTGGCAGGGGAAGGATACTACAAAAATTTCCATTCCCTCCCTACTCCTGGGGGAAGGATATTGCAAAATCCCCATTCCTACCCCACTCCTGGGGGGCCTACCCGACTCCTGGGGGGGATGGATATTGCAAAATCTCCATTCCCACCCCACTCCTGGGGGGGGAAAGGATATTGCAAAATCTCCATTCCCACCCCACTCTGGGGCCAGCCAGAGGTGGCATTTTCCGGTTCTCCGAAATACTCAAAATTTCCACTACCCGGTTCTCCAGAACCTGTTAGAACCTGCTGGATTTCAACCCTAAGTGGACCACCCCACTATCGGTTGTCCGAATTGCTCAAAATTTCCGCTACCGGTTTAAGTTTAAGTTTATTAAATTTCTCCAGAACCTGTCAGAGCCTGCTGGATTTCACCCCTGGGAAGAGGGCTTGAGATGCAAGAGAAAAAAACCCAACAAAACCTCTTCAGCAGAGCCACCTCAAAAAAGGAGAAAGGCAAAATAATAATAATAATATATCTATATCTATATCTATCTATCTATCTATCTATCTATCTATCTATCTATCTATCTATCTATCTATCTATCTAAAATCTCAGAAAGAAAAGTGAATCCAGCTGGGATTTGGCTGTTTTTCTCCTTTCTGCCCAGCTCTCTTTTTTTAGCCTGGCTTTTCTGGTCCTTGGGCCAAATTTCTGCTTGCTAAAACAACTCAGGGCAGCACTAATTCAGTCCAAAAGGGAGCTCCAAATGCGAAGGAATGTAACACAGCCAGTCCTCTCTGCCCCCATCCAACCTCTAATGCCTCATCCACATTGGCCTTCATGTTGTTGGTTAGCTGTTTGATGCGGTTAAAGCGGCTGAGCCAAACTTCGGCAACCTTTATGTGGCTGGGTCCCTCTCTTCCCTAACTCCTCCGTTCCATAAATCAACGTCGGATGGAAGCGGCCAAAAATCTGAGTTCCCGTCCAGCCGTTACCATGCTTTTGAGATTTTGAGCAACCTGACAGAAGGCGAGAAAGAGGCAAAATGCCGACGCAAAATGTAGCCTGTAAGATCTCAAATCCTGTGGTTTCTCTTGTATGACATACTTAAGGAACTGGGGCTGTACCCAGGCCACAAGCCGCAAGTGTTGTATGCATGCCACAAGAAATGGGGGCTGCTGTACACATGTCGATGTTCACACATGCCACATTTAGTTGGTTGGGCCTTTTGAGGGGCGGGGGCAGTGGTGGGTTTCAAAATTATTTACTACCGGTTCTATGGGTGTGGCTTGGTGGGCGTGGCATGGCTTGGTGGGCATGGTAGGGGAAGGATACTGTAAAATCTCCATTCCCACCCCACTCCAGGGAAAGGATGCTGTGAAATCTCCATTCCCACCCCACTCCAGGGGAAGGATGCTGTAAAATCTCCATTCCCACCCCACTCCAGGGGAAGGATGCTGTAAAATCTCCATTCCCACCCCACTCCAGGGGAAGGATGCTGTAAAATCTCCATTCCCACCCCACTCCAGGAGAAGCTTATTGCAAAATCCCCATTTCCTCCCGATCAGCTGGGACTTGGGAGGCAGACAATAGATGGGGGCGGGGCCAGTCGGAATTTTTACTACCGGTTTTCCAAACTACTCAAAATTTCCGCTACCAGTTCTCCAGAACTGGTCATAACCTGATGAAACCCACTTCTGTGGGGAAGGAAGGAAGAAGATCTATTTCAGGGATTGAAATTCAGCAAGTTGCAGGACCCCAGATAATGAGTTAAAACATTAAGCCAAGTTAGTGGGTTATATAGTCAGTTTGGGCACAGAATGGTTTGAAATGAAATGGGAGGAAACCATGTTTCGGTCAATGGCTTGCAAGATTTGAAAATACGAAAGTAGAATCAAATGGGTGAAATAAAATCCTAGCCTTACAAGGAGGTTCTCGATAATAAAAATGTCACCGTTATGCTACCGTTATGATATGTTAGGCATGGCTCCCTGTCCAATTTTATATTCCATGGCCTTTTATTATGAGATTCCTTCTCTTTCAAGAGCTGTCCAAAAAAAAACCAAAAACAAAATGGCAGCCATAATGGTGCAAATCTATTCTGAGGTGGGAGCTTTGATCATACAGCCATGGCTGCAGGGGTGAAATCCAGCAGGTTCTGACAGGTTCTGGAGAACCGGTAGCGGAAATTTTTAGTAGTTCAGAGAACCGGCAAATGCCACCTCTGGCTGTCCCCAGAATGGGGTGGGAATGGAGATTTTGCAATATCCTTCCCCCAGGAGTGGGGAGGGAATGGGGATTTTGCAGTATCCTTCCCCTGGAGTGGGGTGAGAATGGAGATTTTGCAGTATCCTTCCCCTGCCACGCCTACCAAGCCATGCCCACAGAATCAGTAGTAGAATTTCACCACTGCATGGCTGCCATCTTGTTTTTTTACCACACCATCAGATGTCCAAGTCAGTCGACCCCAAGAGAGTTGAAATTCAAATTGCCTTGTGTGGTGAAATGTAGTCTGGATTCCCAAGCACGGAAGGACTGATTTCAAAGGACCGCTTCACCATGCTTTAGAGCCCTCTTTAAAGCGGTTTACAGAGACAGCATATTGTCCCCAACAATCTGGGTCCTCATTTTACTGACGTCAGAAGGATGAAAGATTGAGTCAACCTTGAGCTGGTCAGGATCGAACTGCCAAACTGCTGGCAGCCAGCAGTCAACGGAAACGGCCTGCAGTACTGCATTCTAACCACTGTGCCACCACGGCTCATTAGACTGGACATACCCAATTCAGGGGAGAAATTCACTTGCCTTTCCCTACGAGCTCGCAAAGGTGAGTGCGAGTGTGCGTGCTTGCTACACTCTTTTGCGCGCCTCCTCCATGCATGCACCGAACCTTCTGAGCATGCGCAGAAGGTAAAAAATGGGACGTGATGACATCCGGGTGGGTGGGTGGAGCGTCCTTCTGCCGGCCCTACCGGATAGATCTGGCTGAATTTCACCACTGACCCAATTCCTGCAATCGTTCTTCATATGTTTTAGCCTAATCATTTTCATTGCTCTTCACTGCCCTCTTTCTAGAGTCTTTCTAGAGTTAAAGGAAAGCGAGTAATAAGTTGCAAGCTTGCGAGGTTCTCTTAATACAACCTCACACTAAAAACAGAGCTGGTACTCACTGTTATGCTTCTTGACTGGATTAACTTGAAAGACTAGCGAGTTCTCTGTTGTCCTTTGATACCTGGAACTCTCAGGCTTATTTTTCAATCTGTCTCTTGCATTTTGCAGGGTTTCCTTTACAGAATTTAAAGGAGCCCTCACAAATATTGCAAAGATTTGGTTTTCTCCTTTGTTGGAGGAGTCAACAGTTGCCACAACACCAGGGGTGGTATTCAGCCGGTTCGGGCGAAACAGTAGCAGCGACTGCAGGTCTGCCCACCTGCCCAGGTATAATACTGTCCTATTTAGCTATGTTTTTGAGGCTGGGTGCATGCACGCAAGGCATGCGCACAAGCAAAGCGCATGCGCGAAAGGCTGGGTGCACGCACGGAAGGTGTGCATGTACGGCGAACCAGTGGTAAGAATATGTGTGAAAACCACCTCTGCACCCAACCAGGAAAGAAAAAGAGGAAAACTGGGTTTCTCTTTTGCGGTGTGTGAAAGGGAAGGGGAAGACTGGCCAGGAACCCACCCTGCCAAAACGGGCATTTTGTATGAGAAAACGAATGGAGCTACGGAGAGGAGCAATTCATTTTCAGCCCTTGCTGGAAAAAGGCACCTCTCGGTCTCTGCTGCTACGTTGTTGACAAATGAGCTGACACGTTTTCGCGACCGCCTTGTGCCCTAGACTAGCTGGCAGGACTCTTTGCTGAATAAATAAAGCCTAATGGATATCGTAAGGGGAGCCGGGTGCCCAGCGAAGACGAGGTCCTGTTCTTTGGAGTCTCTGTTTTGCTATGACGGCGGCTGCTTTTCTTTTTCGGTTCTGCAAAGCGGGGATGACTATATTTGGAGCTCCTGAACTCCTTGCTTAGTCTAACTCTGCAGGACGAGAGGAAAGGGAGGGAAGATATGGCAAGCCAAGATACCCAGAAAGAGAAACCATTTCTCAAGAGTTTAGTCCTCTGGAGTCCGAAGCCACAAAAGGTATCGATGTCAATTTTGAGAAGTGGGAGTTTTCGTCTGTTCGATTGTCTTCCCCTGTGATTTTAATAACAGGCCTACTCCCTAAAATATCTTCAGAGTCTTTGCCAGTTGATACAGATAGCCCAAGGGACGTGGTGGTTCAGTGGCTAAAACACTGAGCTTGTCGATCAAAAGGTCGGCAGTTCAGCGGTTCAAATCCCTAGCGCCGCATAACGGGGTGAGCTCCAGTTATTTGTCCCAGCTTCTGCCAACCTAGCAGTTCGAAAGCACCTGTTTTGCAAGACCATATATGATATACCAGACACAATCAGGGGTGGGATTCAAAAATTTTAGCAACTGGTTCTTTGCCCGGTTGCTGGGTGGGTGTGGCCATGGTGGGCGTGGCCTACTCGGCGTCCTGCACCATGGCAGGGAGGGAGGGCATTTTTGCCCTCCCCAAGCTCAGGAGGCTTTCTTCAAGTCTCCGGGAGGGTGAAAATGGCCTCCCCTGGGCTCTGGAGGCCCTCCGGAGGCCGGAAACGGGCCTGTTTCCAGATTTCCAGAAGGAGGCCCGTTTTTCGCCTTCCCCGAGCTTCTGCGCAGGCGCTGCACTTACCTGGCATCCAAAACAGGCCGCGTGAAGACTCCTGGGAGGAGCAGGGTGGGCGGGGCCAGCCAGTCCTTGTAACTACCGGTTCAGTGAACCAGATGTAAAATTAGCATCTGGTTCACCTGAATCGATCCAAACTGGCTGAATCTCACCCCTGCGGACGCTAAATAAATAGATAACCATCCCTTCCATTTACGCAAGCTCATTTATGGAATCATTTTGCACTTCAGTTGTGTTTCAGGTCTCATACTAAAACACCCTCCTCCATTTAAGAAATGGGACGGAAGAAAACGTGGCTCACTCTACCATCCAGTTTGGGCCAAGGCTTGGCAATCTGGTGGCTTACCGAAAGGGGCAACGACCAGGTGATCTTTGTAGTTCCAGATCTGGTCATTACTCGGTGAAATAAGTTTGACCTCTCTTTGGGTGTTGTTTTTTTTTCCTTCCAAATTTGCAAAGTAGCCATGCTAAAAAAATTAGTAGACAAAAAACAAAAGTGCAAAGCTTCAGGCCAGACAGAGGGATGATCTGAAGAGCGCAAGAGAGGAATTTGAGAAAAATCAGGCCTTAATTGTTGGAAGGATTCTTTTAAAAATGAAAAATGGCCTCTAAAGAAATGGCCCTGCTCCCGGTTGCCAGAAAAACTTTACAACCATAAATTTACATTTCTGTTTGCATAATTGTTATTATTTAAGTGTCACAAGATGTAAACTCATCTGCTCGGTTAGCAAAACATGGTCTTAATGTGCGTCTGTAGGGGGTGAAGATTTAGGCAACTGGTGGTAATGGCTTTCAGAGGGGAAAAAAAATGCTTTATATGGAATGGAAATTATTACAAAGATTTTTTAGGAAAATTATAAAGTCCATGTCCCCAAAAGTTTACACCACGCCTTTTCTTTGCCCCACCCATTTACTGCTTTGCATTGCTTTCTCATTCTGATCCTTCTATCAAAAAAATCAAGATCACGCGAAGTGTTAATACTACTTTATAAGGCCTTGGTAAAATCACACTTGGAATACTGCACCCAATTTTGGTCACTGCAATATAAAAAAAGATGTGGAGACTCTAGAAAGAGTGCAGAGAAGAGCAGCAAAGAGGATTAGGGGACTGGAGGCTAAAACATAGGAAGAACGCTTGCAGGAACTGGGTATGTCTGGTTTGATGAAAAGACGGAGTAGGGGTGACATGATAGCAGGGTTCCAATATCTCAGGGGCTGCCCCAAAGAAGAGGGAGTCAAGCTATTCTCCAAAGCACTTGAGGGCAGGACAAGAAGCCATGGGTGGAAACTAATCAAGGAGAGAAGCAACCTAGAACTAAGGAGAAATTTCCTGACAGTTAGAATCAGTGGAACAACTTGCCTCCAGAAGTTGTGAATGCTCCAACACTGGAAGTTTTTAAGAAGATGTTGGATAACCATTTGTCTGAAGTGGTATAGGGTTTCCTGCCTAAGCAGTGGGTTGGACTAGAAGACCTCCAAGGTCCCTTCCAACTCTGTTATTCTATTATTCTGTTTATCAACACTGAGTTTCTTCCCAGCAGAAAACAGAAACCATTCCCCTCTCTTGGTCCGTGGGAAATTTTTTTCACCGGCTCCTGGTGCCGAACAGATTGGGGACCACTGCCAGAAGCCACTGCACCCACCTGCTTCTGTGTTAAAGCTTAGAGTACGCTTTATGAAATTAAGCTATAGTTTCTTTTGCAACACCTCTAAAAGTTGTTATTCTGCTGGCTAGATTGCAGAGGGAACTAGTAAAGAGAACTCCGCACCGGTTACCCAGCCACCCTCCAATTCCTGGGAAGGAAGGAATGCCTGGAATCCACACTGTAAATTGGACATTAATACAATTGAGCGAGTCCAGAGGTATTTCACGAGAAGAGTCCTCCACTCCTCTGCTCATAACAGAATCCCTTATGCCACCAGGCTTGAAATGTTGGGTTTAGACAACTTAGAACTACGCCGCCTACGGTCTGACCTAAGCTTAGTACACAAAATTGTCCTACCTGTCAATGACTACTTCAGCTTCAACTGCAATAATACACAGGCAAACAATAGATACAAACTCAAGGTAAATCGCTCCAAACTCGACTGCAGAAAATACGTGTCAATGCCTGGAATGCACTACCTGACTCTGTTGTTACATCCTCAAACCCCTAATTTCCTAGCAAAGGGAGGGAGGGAGGGAGGAAAGAAGGAAGAGGGGGAAACAAGAAAGAGAAAGGGAGAGGTAAGGAAGGAGAGAAAAAAGGAAGAAAGGAGAGAAAGAATAAAAGAAAAAGAAGGAAGGAAGGAAGCTGAGAGAGGTAAGGAAGAACAGAGAAAGGAAGAAGGAGGGAGAAAGAAAGAAAGAAAGAGGGAGAGGGGAAGGGAGGGAGGAAGGGAGGGAGGAAGGAAGATGAGAGAGGTAAGGAAGAACAGAGAAAGAAAGAAGGAGGGAGAAAGAAAGAAAGAAAGAAAGAAAGAAGGAGGGAGAGAGGAAGGAAAGAAGGGAGGGAGGGAAGAAGGAAGATTATTATTATTATTATTATTATTATTATTATTATTATTATTATTATTATTATTATTATTTAGACTTATATGCCACCCTATCTCCAAAAGGGCTCAGGGCTGAGAGAGGTAAGGAAGAACAGAGAAAGAAAGAAGGCGGGAGAAAGAAAGAAAGAGGGAGGGAGGGAGGAAGGAAGAGAGGGAGGGAGGGAGGAAGGAAGGAAGATGAGAGAGGTAAGGAAGAACAGAGAAAGAAAGAAGGCGGGAGAAAGAAAGAAAGAGGGAGGGAGGGAGGAAGGAAGAGAGGGAGAGAGGAGGAAGGAAGGAAGGAAGGAAGTTGAGAGAGTTAAGGAAGAACAGAGGCGGGAGAAAGAAAGAAAGAAAGAAGGAGGGAGAGAGGAAGGAAGGAAGGAAGATGAGAGAGGTAAGGAAGAACAGAGAAAGAAAGAAGGTGGGAGAAAGAAAGAAAGAGGGAGAGAGGAGGAAGGAAGGAAGGAAGATGAGAGAGTTAAGGAAGAACAGAAGGCGGGAGAAAGAAAGTTTTTACTTATATGTTTATATGTTATGTTCTTACTTATACTTGTTTTCTTATACCTGCTTGACAAACTAAACAAACAAACAAACAAATAAATGGCACGACTCATTTTCAGAATGACAAAGAGTCCACCCTAGAGTCGGGAACGACTAGCATATATGTGCGAGGGGAACTTTTACCTTTACCCGTAAATATTAGAAGTTGAAAGATTATTACTATGTATGCGTAAATAGTATCATTAGTATTATTATTATGCCTAAAGTAAATTGACCTGGACAATATACTGTTCACCAAGCACCTATGGATGTTAAAGGAAAAAATATAAATAAATAAAAAAAAAAATGAACCGTCTTGTCTCTTGTTCAATAGCGCCATCGTTACCCACCCCATGGCTATGCTTACTGTACGAAAGCCAGCACTGATATCCTGATCCTTTTAAGGAAAGCTTTTATAGCCTGTTTACTAGAACTGACAATATTTCTCAGGATCTGTTGAGTTGTTGCTTTAGTCTCGTCGTCGGGATATGTTTTATGGCTCTGCTTATTAATGTGGTATATATATATTTTATGTTACTGGATTGTAATAAGCTTCTGGCTGGGGACCAAGGTATAAATATACAAGATTTGTGCAAGGGGAACCTAATATGGATGAATGTTTGTTGTGCTTTTTACACGTGTGGGCTCCCTTGAAATGAAGAGTTGTTTCCCCAACTCATAAGGTTTGGTTTAGCGGTTTTAAAGCACCAGGCTAAAAAGCAAAAGGCTGCGAGTTCAAGTCTCATCTTAGCTGTGAAAAGCCGGTTGGGTGACTTTGGGCCGACCCTTGTCTCTCTCTCTCTCTCCCCAACCCATATCACATGTTGTGGGGAAAATACGAGGAAGAAAATAGGATACGTTTGCCGCTTTGAGTTATTTGTAAAAATAATAAAGGCGGGATATAGTCAATCAAACAAAGAAATACATACATGATACATATATACATAACACACATATCTACACATATATACTGTACACACACACACACACACACACACCATACATAATGGTTT
>JAKOOJ010000022.1:11733907-11911407 GCA_022577455.1 Arizona elegans | reverse complement strand
CAAAGGGTAGGTGGGCTCCTCTCGTTCATTTTCCCCTTCCGCAAAGAAGGACTTGTGGACTAAATGTAGGACTATGGTGACCAGGGATGGGATTCACTTTCCTTCGCTACCGGTTCGCAAATGTGCAGAGCGTCAAAAATGGGACGTGATGATGTCCGGGCAGGTGGGCAGAGCCTCCCACAGCTGCTGCTACCAGTGGAAGTTTTAAAGAAGAGAGTGGATTGTCTGAAGGTGTAGGGTTTCCTGCCTAAGCAGGGGGTTGGACTAGAAGACCTCCAAGTTCTCTTCTCTTCTCTTCTCTTCTCTTCTCTTCTCTTCTCTTCTCTTCTCTTCTCTTCTCTTCTCTTCTCTTCTCTTCTCTTCTCTTCTCTTCTCCTCTCCTCTCCTCTCCTCTCCTCTCCTCTCCTCTTTTCTTCTCTTCTCTCTTCTCCTCCTCTCCCTCTCCCTCTCCCTCTCCCTCTATTCTGTTCTATTCTATTCTATTCTATTCTATTCTATTCTATTCTATTCTATTCTATTCTATTCTATTCTATTCCATTCCATTCCATTCCATTCCATTCCATTCCATTCCATTCCATTCCATTCCACTCTTGTGCATATATATATATATATATATATATATATATATATATATATATATATATATATATATGTAGGTCTTTGGTTATTCAGGTCTTCTCCCACGTAAAATTGGAAGTGTCTTGGCGACGTTTTGACGAAGTCTCATTCGTCATCTTCAGGCTGGTGTTCTTGGCTTCGTGCTTCCAGGAGCAATTTATATATATATAAATTGCCATAGCTAAGAGCTCCTGGCTTTGGCTTCTATGAACTTTCTTGAAATATTTTCACCAGCCCAATTTGGCATTGGCTTTCTCTGCCTGTCTCTGTTTGCACAATATGAAAGAGAAAGACGGAGCAAGTTTTGCACATCTGGTTTATTTCTCCTGCCTTTTTTTCCCCCCTTTCCTTTTGTGTTTTTGGACCTGAATATTTTTGTTTTAAAGAGAGATGTAACTTAATTAGGTGTTACGGCTACAAGCCTTTTTCTGGTGAATTCCTTCAGGACTGTTCGTGCAGGAGCCGAATTACGGGGTGTGACACAGAGCGTTTGGGGAAACTGTGATGGGCCGGGGCACCTGGCCAGCACTGGGAGAGCAAAACTGGCATGAGAAGGTGGGCATGATGGCCCATAGCTATGTAGTCCACATATGCACATGCAGATGGGATCACTGCCATCACAATGAAATGGCAAGGAAGGTTTATGATCCTAGAGCAGGGGTGTCAAACTCAAGGCCAGTGGTGGGATTCTACCGGTTCGCACCGGTTCAGTAGAACCGGTTGTTAAGTAGTTAAGCAGTTCAGAGAACCAGTTATTAAGAGAAATCTCCTTTTGTTTTTTTCCACTTTACAGGATTAATCCTGTAACTTCAAGGACCAGGGGCCAGATACCTCACACAGGGTAGTTAGATCTGGCCCGCGAGGCCACCCGGGAAACAGCAGACGACTAGCCCTCCGCGCCTCTGCCAGCAAAAATGGAGCTTGGGAATAGCAGTAGCAGTAAAAGAGTTGGAAGGGAACATGGAGGTCATCTAGTCAAACAGAGGAGACCTGTACTAGGGATTCGAACCGCCGAACTGCCGACCTTTCTGATCGACAAGCTCAGTGTCTTAGCCACTGAGCCTCCTAGTCAGGCTGGGCGATAACACCTAGTCTTATATACCGCTTCATGGTGCTTTACAGCCCTCTCTAAGCAGATCAGATGGGACTCGGGAGGCAGAGAATAGATGGGGGCAGGGCCAGTCAGAATTTTTACTATCGGTTCTCCGAACTACTCAAAATTTCCGCTACTGATTCTCCAGAACTGGTCAGAACCGGCTGAAACCCACCTCTGAACTGGATCCAAGATATATAATTTATCCATTAAAAAAAAAAAGACAATATTTCCTACTCATCCCTCCCCTGAAAAAAAAATGATACAGCTTATTTTCTTTTGGTGCCGATTTCAAGAACAGACACGCTTAACTTGTTTATAATTTACTTTTTTTTTCTCCCCCGCCCCTTTTTTTGGCCTTTGTTATTGATTTGTTTTTGTTTCCTTTGTTCTTGTTGCGTCCTCTTCTTTTTAAACTTTTGTTTATAGTTTGTGGTGAGGTTTTTTTTTTGTATTCTGGGCGGTAATTAATTGATGTCTTTCTCTGTGTTTGTGTATTTTTTCCTCCAAACTTGCCATAAAACAAATAAAGTTAAATAAATAAAGGAAGCAAAGGAAAGCCTAATGACCTTTTACTTAGTCAAGATTCCTACTCAGCAAATTCTGCTGCTCAGCCTAAAGTCTCAGTTTGAACTAGGGTTGAATGTATGTATGTATGTATGTATGTATGTATGTATGTATGTATGTATTTAGCAGAGATATATTAACTTTGCTCATTTGCTTATTTTTAATGCTTGTTTAAGGTTGGATGTATTCATAGGTACCAGTGGTGAAATCCAAATTTTTTTACTACTGGTTCTGTGGGTGTGGCTTGGTGGACATGGTATGGCTTGGTGGGCGTGGCTTGGTGTGCATGGCAAGGGAAGGATACTGCAAAATCCCCATTCCCTCCCCACTCCTGGGGGAAGGATATTGCAAAATCTCCATTCCCTCCCCACTCCTGGGGAAAGGATGTTGCAAAATCTCCATTCCCTCCCCACTCCAGGGGAAGGATACTGCAAAATCCCCATTCCCTCCCCACTCCAGGGGAAGGATATTGCAAAATCCCCATTTCCACCCCACTCCTGGGGGAAGGATACTGCAAAATCCCTATTCCCTCCCCACTTCAGGGGAAGGATACTGCAAAATCCCCATTCCCTCCCCACTCCAGGGGAAGAATACTGCAAAATCCCCATTCCCTCCCTACTCCTGGGGAAAGGATATTGTAAAATCTCCATTCCCACCCCACTCTGGGGCCAGCCAGAGGTGGTATTTGCCAGTCCTCCGAACTGCTCAAAATTTCTGCTACCGGTTCTCCAGAACCTGTCAGAACCTTCTGGATTTCACCCCTGATACGTTCTCTCTTAGATACATGGGCCTGGGTGTTGCCTTAAGGGTAGGCTAGGAGCAGAGGTGATATTCAGCTGGTTCAGACTGGTTCGCCTGAATCGGTAGCGGAAATTGGGGGTGGGCCTGCCCACTCGCCCTGGCTCTCGCTCACATTTGCAAACCGGTAAGTAAGTAAAGTAAAGTAAGTAAAGTAAAGTAAGTGACTACCACTTCTGGCTAGGAGCTTAAAGCAAAATCAAAGGGTTGAAGTAAAGAAATAATAATTGAACTAATAAAGTAAAGTAAAATGAAGGTTATCCCTCCCTCCCTCCCTTAAGAGGAGGCTACTGGATGTAAAGATTATTTTGAAAATGTATGGAGGGTGGATGATGAACAGGAGGAAAGAGAAAAGCAAAGTTTGGGGTTGTCTACAAGGAGGGGCAGCTTGAAAATGGGGGCGTTGGCTGGAAGAGTTGGAACACCTGAAAAATGGAACTCATGAAACAAACAGAGCTCTGTTTCTACGTCCTTCAAAGAATCCGACACACCTGCTGTGAGCTTAAAGCTTGAGAGATGAAATGGCTGGTTGTATTGGGTGGGGGGAAGGGAAAGAAGGGGGAGGGAGAAGGGGAGGAGGAATGTTTTCCCAGGACCAGAACTCCATCACGGCCATCTCAAGGTATTTTCCAAGGTCAAGAGGCCCCTCTGTCTTCTATGGATAGAAGCCAACTGGCTGGGACTAAGAACCTTCAACTCTGACCAGGGACTTGAAGAGTTAATGGTCCAGTATCTTCTCTCAGCTCCCTAATATTTTCTGTTCTCATTGGCTCCCTCATTTCCTTGGATCCACCAAGAGTAGGGGCTTCCAAACTGGGCAACTTTAAGACTTGTAGACTTCAACTTCCAGAATCATGCTGGCTGAGGAATTCTGGAAGTTGAAGTCTGCAAGTCTTGAATTTGCCAAGCTAATCTTAAGGGGGGTGGGGGGGTTATATATGATAGAAGGGGAATTGATAGCAGGGGAATTGAAGTCACAAGTCTCAAAAGTTGCCAAGTTTGGAGACCCTTATCCAGGAGGAATAACTGAGAACACAAGGCCCGATGCTTTTGACTAAAGCCTAAATCTGAGTGAGGAGTGATGTTGACCTGACTTGCTCCATCCAAACAGATCGCAAGTGGGTTTATTTACTAAAGTAAATTCCATTTCTAAATGTCAGCATGTTAAGAAAGCAGCAAACCATAGAGAACAGAACATAACAATTGTCTGCAAAGGGAGTGAGATGGAAGACGCTTGGGCGACGTCTCTGCCAATTCGGGTTATTCAAAACACTCGGTTCTCTGACACACATGTCAACAACAAACAGCAACTGGATTTGAAGAGTTGGCTAATCCCTCTTGGACAATGTAATTCTCTCATTTCAAGAGTCTACAGGCAGCTGCTCATAATCTGCTTGGGGAACTATCCAGAAAGCGTTCCAGTGGTGTATCTTGATTCCTTGGGCCTCGTTAGAAACGACTCCTCATCTGCACTTCTCTGCTGATTTGTTTGAGATTGTTTCCTTGCTCTCATGTGGAAACAAAGCTTATTGTGAACTGAACCTCATTCCGTTTAAAAAAAATAAATAAATCTAAAGTTGGGCTGGCCCAACCTGATTTTGATCCAATGGAGACCAAGGAAAGGTTCCTTGATTCAGGGTCCGGAACCTGCACTGCATATCGGACATTAATACAATTGAGCGAGTCGAGAGATACTTCACGAGAAGAGTCCTCCACTCCTCTGCTCACAACAGAATATCTTATGCCACCAGGGTTGAAATTCTGGGCTTGGACAATTTAGAACTACGCTGCCTTCGGTCTGACTTAAGCGTACTACACAAAATTATCTGCCACAATGTCCTTCCTGTCAATGACTTCTTCAGCTTCAACCACAACGATACACGAGCACACAATAGATACAAACTTAAGGTAAACCGCTCCAAACTCGATTGCAGAAAATACGACTTCAGCAACAGAGTGGTCAATGCCTGGAATGCACTACCTGACTCTGTGGTTTCTCCCCCAAACCCCCAAAACTTTAACCTTGACTGTGTACTGTTGACCTCACCCCATTCCTAAGAGGTCTGTAAGGGGCGTGCATAAGCCTGTCTACCATCCCTGTCCTACTGTCCCCATTTATTCGTACCCATTTCCTGTATTCATAATCATGTTTATACTTATACGTGTAATCTTATATATGCTTAACAAAATAAGTAAATAAATAAATACAATAAAGCTCTTGCCCAATAGGTTCCTTCAAATTATAGTTCTCAGAATGCCATGTCAGAACAAGACTTCTTGGACTCGGAATCCAAAACATGGTTGATAAAGGTTGGGAAAGATTGGTGAAACTTTATGCTTTCTTCCGCTGAACCAAAGGTGTTTTTTTTTTTTCAAGAAGCAACTGGACTTTCTTTCTTTTTTCCTTGAGGACATTTTGCTTCTCATCCAAGAAGCTTCTTCAGTTCTGGGATGAGAAACCAAACATCTTCAAGGAAAAAAGAAAGAAAGGAGGTCCAGTTGCCTCTTGAAAAAAAGCATTTTTGGGACAGCCATGACATGGATGACTGAGAATCTCCATAGACATTTTCCTTTCTCTGAAAATAAACTGAGATAGCAAGTTTGAGCCAAAATAGATGAGTTGCAGATAACCCGGTTAAGCTAACTGTCTGAACCAACTCCACACTAAGAACTAGAGCTGATGAATCACACACACGTATACATTAAATACCGTATTTCCCCGAAAACAAGACCCTGTCTTATGTTTTTTTGAACCCTGAAATAAGCACTTGGCCTTATTTTTATGGAGATCTTATTATTTTGGGGAGTGTGGAGCAAGACGGGGCTCCTCTTGCCGTCTTACCTGATTTCCAGCTCTGTCTCCCTAACCCTAACCCGAGGAAATGACGGGGACCGGCTGCGCATGTGTTTAAATATTTTCGGGGTAGGGCTTATTTTCATGGGAGGAATTTTTTCAGGGAAGGACTCATTTTCAAGGGAGGTCTTATTTTTGGGGAAACACGGTATTATCTGGAAGATAATGGAACCTTTGTCCCAAAACATACCGGGAACTTTTTAATAGGATGCATTAGTAAAATTAATAAAAAGCAGGCCTGTGCTTTTTCTATACTTTATCTAATTATCACTTTGAGTCTAAAATAACGTCTCCTTTGTCCATTTCATCACAAGATGTACACTCTGGGTTGTTTGCCTCCATTTCCATATGGATTTTGTGGCTGGCAAAGGTCTCACAAGAGCCCTTCAGTTGCCTTGGAGATAACACACACTTGTTCAGCCAAGTTCCAACCATATTCAAATTACAAAGCTGGCTGCTGGACCAGATTTTGCCCGATCAAAGTAGCAGGGGTTGTTAGCAGTGTTCCGATATCTCAGGAGCTTCCACAAAGAAGAGGGAGTCAAGCTATTCTCCAAAGCACCTGAAGGCAGGACAAGAAGCAATGGGTGGAAACTAATCAAGGAGAAAAGCAACTTAGAACTAAGGAGAAATTTCCTGATAGTTAGAGCAATCAATCAGTGGAACAACTTGCCTTCAGAAGCTGCAAATGCTCCAACACTGGAAGTTTTTAAGAAGATTTTGGATAACCATTTGTCTGAAGGGGTGTAGGGTTCAAGGTCCCTTCCAACTCTGTTATTCTATTCTATTCTATTCTATTCTATTCTATTCTATTCTATTCTATTCTATTCTATTCTATTCTATTCTATTTTACTCTACTCTACTCTACTCTACTCTACTCTACCCTACCCTACCCTACCCTACCCTACCCTACCCTACCCTACTTTACTCTAACCTAACATCAGGGCAAAAAACAGTCCAGGAATTAAGAAGAGAAGAGCCACACTAGTAATGAGACTGGTTGGTTGTTCCTATGCAGCCTCTCTTTGTGATTTTGACATTCCTCAACTTACAAATGTTCGTTTAGTGACCATTTGATGTTATGATGGCATGGAAAGCGACTTCAACTGTCAGATTTCCCCAAGTTCACACATTTTGAGCTTGAGAACTCTGGTCTAAGGAACAGAGTTGGTTATCAGCACTTAGCAGACTGTTAAAAGAGCCCTGGTGGTGCAGTGGTTAGAATGCAGTATTGCAGGCTGACTCTGCCCACTGCCAGCAGTTCGATCCCAGGTTCGATCCTGAGGTGGACTCAGCCTTCCACCCTTCCGAGGTCTGCAAAATGAGGATCTTGGCAAAATGAGGACCCAGATTGTTGGGGGGGGGGGGCACATGTTGACTGTGTAAACTGCTTAGAGAAGGTTGTAAAGCATTATAAAGAGGTATATAAGTCTAAGGGCTATTGCTATTGCTACCGTTAGTTTTTTTCACCATGGTGAGAAGTTGGCATGGTCTATCTTCCATATCTTATACCCAGGTGGGAGGGTTACAAAGGGTAGACAAGAGAGAGAGAGAAAATCCTTGGGAACATTTGGCAGAAAGCAAAAGACATATATTTGAACAAGGAGCAGGGTGTGTAGAGAGAAAACCACAGATAATTCCACCGGCTACTTAGCGGACTTCCTTTGCTGAATTTACCAAAGTCACTCATTCAGTCTGTTTTATATTTTTCCAACCAAAACTCTTGTAAGAACCTTCGGTATACATTTTAACAAAATTTGCATGTTTTCTTTTTGGGATGTAACCTGGAAGGACGATTTATTGAAACCGATCCCTCGCTTCCACCCTTTTCCTGACGTATTCCTTCTTTGATGTCTTTCACTGTGGTACCTAACAGCCCAGATGTGGGAGGACGTGGTAGTTTTAGCATAGACTAGAATAACAGAGTTGGAAGGGACCTTGGAGGTCTTCTAGTCCAACCCCCTGATTAGGCAGGAAACCCTACACCACTTCAGACAAATGGTTATCCAACATCTTCTTAAAAATTTTCAGTGTTAGAGCATTCACAACTTCTGGAGGCAAGTTGTTCCATTGATTCGTTGTTCTCACTGTCAGGAAATTTCTCCTTAGTTCTAAGTTGCTTCTCTCTTTGATTAGTTTCCACCCATTGCTTCTTGTCTTGCCTCTTGTTTGGGGCAGCCCCTCAAATACTGGAAGACTGCTACCCTGTCACCCCTAGTCCTTCTTTTCATTAAATTAGAAATACCCAATTCCAGATATAGGATAAGATAGGACAGGACAGGACAGGACAGGATAGGATAGATACACATACACATATACATATAGATATGATACCGTGTTTCCCCGAAAATAAGACACTGTCTTATATAATAAGTGCTTGGCCTTATTGCCATGTGCTCAAAAGCCCGATTGGACTTATTATCAGGAGATGTTTTATTTTGGGGGAAACAGGATAGATAGATACTGTAGATTGATATATAGATAGATAGATAGATAGATAGATAGATAGATAGATAGATAGATAGATACTGTAGATAGATGGATAGATAGATAGATAGACAGATAGATAGATAGATACCATAGATAGATGGATAGATACTGTAGATAGATAGATTGATAGATAGACAGACAGGCAGACAGACAGACAGACAGACATCTCAGTTCCCTGAGATATTGGAAGACTGCTGTCACGTCTCCCCTAGTCCTTCTTTTAATTAAACTAGGCATACCCAGTTCCTGCAACCGTTCTTCATATGTTTTAGCCTCCAGTCCCCTAATCCTCTTGGTTGCTCTTCTCTGCACTCTTTCTAGAGTCTCCACATCTTTTTTACATCATGGCGACCAAAACTGAATGCAGTATTCCAAGTGTGGCCTTACCAAGGCCTTATAAAGTGGCATTAACACTTTGCAGCAAGCTTTGCATGATTTTCTGCTCCACCGTCTCTCTAGATGTTGGGAATGCTTTATAACGCCCATCTTTTTTAATTCCATCCCTAAAGTTGCAAAAATAGGACCTCAAAGCCTAAATTATAAGGCCCTCCCTGGAGGTTGAGTCTTCCTTTTTTGCAGCCCAGGAGAGCTGATCCATGGCTTATCTTCACCTATATCCTAATAATGCTCATTAAGAGGCAATATATAGTGGTAAGCCAAACATAAATGCACCATTCAACATTAATCATTACCATTTGGGAGACAGTACAGGACAATAAAAACAAGAACAAATAGGCTGAAAAACAGCTTCTAGCCCAGAGCAGTAACTATGTTGAATTCTACTGTATAGTAAACAGTTTGCTTGATGGGTTAATCCAGAGGTCTTCAAATTTGGCAGCTTTAAGACTTGTGGACTTCAACTCCCAGAATTCTTCAGCCAGCTGGCTGGAGAATTCTGGAAGATGAAGTCCACAAGTCTTAAAGCTGCCAAGTTTGAAGACCTCTGGGTTAATCCTTCCTGAAGACCTCTGCAACACTCCAAAGGAAGGAAGAAAATGCCCCTCTACACCATCCTGTCAGGTGCCATTTTTTTTGCAGTGTTTTATCAATGGGCATAAATTTAATCTTTGCGGCAGGTAATATTACTGTAATCAATAAATGCCTCCATAGTGGCAATTCTTAAACGTCATTCCACTGCTGGTCCTTATTAGCTTTGCAGATGTTTTCACCTAAGCTTCTTCCATTGTAGCAGTCTGTAATTCTTTTGCAGAAAACGGCACAAATGTTTGCGTTTAAATTGTGCATGGTTTTTCCCCGAGAACCCGTACATTTGCACTTGTCTGTCCCCTCGTGCATGAGAAGATACGATGGGAATTAAGAACATTCGAGCCCTCGGAAATCTAACATGTGGCTGACCCAAAAAGTATGCTTGTTTGTGAAACTTTTTGTATGTGGAAAAAAGGACTAGGGGAGATATGATAGCAGTATTCCAATATTTGAGAAGCTGCCACAAAGAAGAAGGAGTCAAGCTATTCTCCAAAGCACCTGAGAAAGAGTGCAGAGAAGAGCAAGTGTCAGGTTTCGAGGTCGTCTCAAATAAATTGCATTTCAAACAAAGTCTTTGAAGAAAAACTCCTATTTATTACGCACGACAATCTAAATCCGACTCCATCGAAGCCAACACTGACTTCCAGACCCAAAACCCCCCTGTTCCGTTCTCCACTCCCCTGCACTCATTGGCCATCTTCCAAGTCATTCTACCCCTAATCTACTGCTCCAGCTCAAAGGAATTTCCCCCCTCCCATCCCATCCCATCTCCTAGGGGATATTATCTCCAGGGAAAATAAGTAGGTGAAAAGTCAAATGTCCCTTTCCAGACGCCTCCGCTTCTCCTTCTTATGTCAGCACTAGAGTAAATGCAGCTTGAAGTCCTGACATCAAGAGGATTAGGGGACTGGAGGCTAAAACATATGAAGAATGGTTGCAGGAACTGGATATGTTTAATGAAAAGAAGGACTAGGGGAGACCTGATAGCAGTCTTCCAATATCTCAGGGGCTGCCACAAAGAAGAGGGGGTCAAGCTATTCTCCAAAGCACCTGAAGGCAGGACAAGAAGCATGGATGGAAACTAATCAAGGAGAGAAGCAATTTAGAACTAAGGGGAAATTTCCTGATGGTGAAAACAATCAGTAGAATGGCTTGCCTTCAGAAATTGTGGATGCTCCATCACTGGAGGCTTTTAAGAAGAGTCTGGTCTGGAATGGTATAGGACCATGATGGCAAACCCATGGCATGTTCTGTCCCCGTCCCACACACGCACCCCACAGACGGCCCGGAGTTAATAAGCCACACGACAAAATCTTTGAAGATAAAGCTGGCAGCAACCCGGTGGCTAGCTGCCAATTCAGACTTTACTCACACAAAACAAAGATTAGACTGCAAGCATTCCGATAAAGCAGGCAAAGTTTCCGCAATACAAGGATTAGTCCAAATGCAGTCCGACAAGGCAGACAGAAGTCCAGTAACACAGAGATCATGGATTATTTCTAGTTTTTGCTCGTCACCAACTGAACTGGCCACCACACCCACATTTATACCCTGTGGGGTGTGGTCCAGTGACTCAGCTAATCTCTGGCACGCCTTCCCCTCTGCTGCGCATGCTTCTCCCTGAGCCTCTGCCGAGGGTCCAGCCAGCACTTATCTCCTTTGTCGCTGTCCACCTGTGGCTGCAGAGACGTGCTTGGCTCTGGGCCTATCTTTTGGCCTTCGGTGTCCTCCGGAGGCATTGCCAGAGAGGAGGGTCCTGGAGAAGGAGGCCTTGCCAACTCCTCTCCCTCACTGTCAGAGTCTGCATCTGTCGATAGCCCAGGCTCAGGCAACGGAGCCACAACATGGCACTTGTGCCGGAAGTGGCACGTAGAGCCATCTCTCCGGGCACGCCAGCTTTTGCCGGTTGCTCTTCTCGGTTCCTGCGCATACATGTGCACCACAAGGGTGGGTTCTACTTACCTTTACCATTGGTTTGCTTGCTCACTTTGCTTGCCTGTGCCTTGTTTCTGCACATGCGCAGAAGCTTCTGCGCATGTGCAGATTGCTGATGATGACATCCGGGGCAGTGGGCAGGGCCTCCCGTTAGTTTTACTACCGGTTCTTGTGAACTGGTCCAAACTGGGGGACAACCCACCACTGGTGCACCGGCCAGCTGGTCTTTGCGTGCATGGGAGCGCCGGAAACTGGAACAGAAGCTCCACCCAACGACATGCACACCGGGCAGCTGAGCTTAGTGTTTCCAGTGCACGCATGCGCACTAGCCAGCTGGTCTTCGTGCGTGCATGCACGCTAGAAACTGGAAGACCAGGTGACCGGCACGTATGTGCATGCCGGAAACTGGGGAACTGCTCTTCCGGTTTCCGGCGCTTCCACGCATGCACGCTGGGGAGCTGCTTTTCCGGTTTCTGGTGCTGCCTTGGCACACACGCTTGCTCCCGATTCGGTACTTGGTGCTGAAAAGGTTGGCCAACACTGGTATAGCAGAAGTTAGACTAGAAAATCTCCAAAGCAGGGGTGAAATGCTCCCTGTTCTGACCAGATTGCCCGATCTGGTAGCGATGGCTGCGGGTGGTTCGGAGAACCAGTAGCAAAAATCCCTGCCTTCCCCCCCATGCCCAGCTGAGCCGCTGCAATCATCAAAGGTTTTTTTAAAAAAAATTTAAAAGCATTTTTTCTACAACCTCTTTGGCCGAAAAAATGCTTTTAAAGTAAAAAAAAAAGCTTCTGATGATTGTGCGGCTCAGCTGGGATCGTCAGAGGCTTTTAAAAGCATTTTTTCTACAACCTCTTTGACCGAAGAGGTTGTAGAAAAAAATGGTTTTAAAAGAAAAAAAAAGTTGGCCACGCCCACCGTCACATTACTACCCACCCCACCACCAAGCCACACCCACAGAACTGGTAGTAACAAATTTTACATTTCACCACTGCTCCAAAGTCCCTTCCAACTTTTAATAAGAGCCTTGGTAGTACAGTGGTCTAAGGCACCCTGTTATTAAGCTGGTTATTAAGACCAGCTGCCTGCAATTTCTGCTGGTTCGAATCTCTCCAAGGCTCAAGGTTGACTCAGCCTTCCATCCTTTCTAAGGTAGGTAAATTGAGGACCCAGTTTGTGGGGGCAATAAGCTGACTTTGTATAAATATACAAAAGGATAAAGGCTATTGCTTAGCGCATTGTAAGCCGCCCTGAGTCTCCGGAGAAGGGCGGCATATAAATCAAATTAAAAAAATAATAAAATAAAACTCTGTTATTGTATTCTATGTCTTTGTCTCTGCCAGGTTTCAGAGAGCAAAGGGTTTTGGTCCTGCCTGATATAAAGGAAATTTGCTGACAGGGTTTTTTTTCCCCCCTTTGGAGGAAAATCTGAAAGAAAGAAAATCTATGGATGCTTTGTTGAGTTCTTTGGTCACTTTCCAAAAATAAAGAGGATTTAAAACATTGTTTTACATTGAGGAAAAAAAAAAGTAGTTGAAGGAAACCTGGCCCTTTCCATCCTTCCAGCCAAACCTGGTGATAGATTTAGTTTTAGCATGGAAATTTCAGCAGATGTCCATGGAGGGGAACCAACAGAAAATATCTGCTGAGCATTGATTGAGTGGGACGATGGATTGAGAGAACAGCAACAGGAGGAGGTTGGGCGTCTACGGTTAGTAGGTCACTTATGGCCCACAAGTTGGCCCATTTTCAACGGCAAAAAATATAGCAGCGCAATTTCATCGTGGATTTTCAGGAAAG
Source organism: Arizona elegans (assembly GCA_022577455.1). Taxonomy (NCBI): domain Eukaryota; kingdom Metazoa; phylum Chordata; class Lepidosauria; order Squamata; family Colubridae; genus Arizona; species Arizona elegans. Next base: position 11,898,264 of record JAKOOJ010000022.1, on the reverse strand, counting down.
AATACAAAGAAACAGGGGCAAAATTCCACCCAGCCAAACTGTATCGTCTTCCTCGCAGTTGTCTCACCTCTATTAATTCATGACATCACTGCCGTGTTCCTATTTTGCCCTTGGCTGCTCAGAAAAATTCTGTGCAAATGTAGAAACATATGAAGAACGGTTGCAGGAACTGGGCACGTCTAGTTCAATGAAAAGAAGGACTAGGGGAGACATGAAAACAGTCTTCCAATATCTCAGCGGCTGCCGCAAAGAAGAGGGAATCAAGCTATTCTCCAAAGCACCTGAGGGCAGGAGAAGAAGCAATAGGTGGAAACTAATCAAGGAGAGAAGCAACTTAGAACTAAGGAGAAATTTCCTGACAGTGAGAACAATTAATCAGTGGAACAACTTGCCTCCAGAAGTTGTGAATGCTCCAACACTGGAGCCCACCATTGCTTCCGCGTATGCGCCCGGAAGTTTTTAAGATGATGTTGGATAATCATTTGTCTGAAGTGGTGTAGGGTTTCCTGCCTAAGCAGGGGGTTGTACTGGAAGACCTCCTAGGTCCTTTCCAACTCTGTTATTCTATTCTAAATACCCTGGAGCGCATCTTGAACAATAGTTGCGCTCTACATCACCCCACAAGTAAACATTTTGGGATTCCTTTTGCCTGCAGTAACTATAAGTAAATCAGGGTAAGGGAAGGAGTGGCAGAACCTGGGGATGGAGTTAAAAGAGGAATCATCCTAGAATTTCTATGTAGTCACAAGTGAGTAAAATTCAACCCCCTTTGAATTCTGTTGACTCTTGTCTAACGTCTAGCAGGTGCTAACCCTTAGTGGAGAAGATTCCGGTGTGTAGGCATGAGTAGAAATAAATCAATTTAATTGGACTTTCACATGTGGACCTTATCCTTTGCACCTGACATTCAGTTCCTATCTTGACTTCTACCCTACCCTACTTTTGAGGAGGTTCCATATGCCTCTTCCAATTTCCTATCATACTCTCATTCTCAATCCTCCCTGCATTCTCTTCTCCCCCTCTCAGTTTTGGGAAGGGAGAGATTCCTAAGCCTTTTCCATATGTCTCTATGAAACCTGGGTTTTCCTGAACCTGGTGGCATCTCCTTACTTCATCCCTGTGGTGCAATTTTATGAATACCACAGAGGTGGTATTCAGCCGGTTCGTGCCAGTTCAGGCGAATCGGTAGCGGTGACTGCCTCCCACCTGCCCTGGCGTAATACCGTCCTATTTAGTCATGTTTTCGAGTCCGGGCGCATGCGTGGAAGTAATGGTGGATTTCAAATTTTTTTACTACCAGTTATGTGGGCGTGGCTTGGTGGGCGTGGCAGGGGAAGGATACTGCAAAATTCCCATTTCCTCCCAATCAGCTGGGACTCGGGAGGCCGAGAATAGATGAGGGCGGGGCCAGTCAAAACTTTTATTACCGGTTCTCTGAACTATTCAAAATTTGCGCTACCAGTTCTCCAGAACTGGTCAAAACCTGCTGAAATCCACCTCTTCGCGGAAGGCACGTGTGCAAACAGAGTGCACATGCAGAAGGCCAGGCGCATGTATGAAAGACTCGTGTGTGCAAAGCGGCGAACCGGTGACAAGAATATTTGAAACCCACCGCTGACTGAGACCTGTTTTTGGAAGAATATGTTTGCCATTGGTATGCAGAATACAATAATTCCCTCATTCTGTTTCTGTTCCTCGCTGTATCATGCATTCCATTCCTTTGGAATGTTAAAGAAGGGAATTTCTAAAATTAATTCCAGAATTGAACATGCATATTTTCTTAAATTCTTGCATCTTCCCCCTCCCTTGTTTCCTGAAAGAGCATATGTGATTGACAAAACACACGTAAACAAGTGAAATCTAAATATAATTATTCACGCAATTTTCTTGAAGAGTTTTGGGCCTCAGGACTTCTTTGCCTGCATAATTGTACCAAGACCTTGGGTGAAACTTCACTTGAAAGAAATCTCAATGCACAGTCCCACCAAAATGCTCTTTTTGTAGGGTTTCATCAATGTGTAAATTCCTGCCGTTAACCTAAGGATGGGAAGGTTCAAGTTACTTCCATTCCATGCGTTTTACATCTGTCTCCTGTGCAATGCTGCCTAGAACACGCTATGAATTAGGTTGGTTCTACCCAACATCTTCACCAGTGACACAAAAAATGTTGGAATGGAAAAAAAAAACCAAACAAACCCACAAATGGAAGGAATGAAAAGTTTCAACATCATGAAAAAGCTGCATACAGATCATGTATGAACTTGGGAAGAACAATGAAAGCATCCATGGATGTTGATGAAGATTCTCAATCATCCAGGTAGAGTTGAATCATTGCAACTGGACTATTTTTTTTTGTTAGAAGTTATGTTTATATATAGCACCACAGAGCAAACAAAGAGTACAGTCACCATGTGCTTTACTGCTCAACTGTAACAGGAAATGGGAAACTCTATTTAGAAGGAAAGAGCATAGAGTATATACCATAGATCCAAACTTGTAAACACTGCCATCTACTGGCTGAATACTGCTGTAGTTGCTGCATACGAGTACATTCCAACAATGAATTTCAACATTTTTGTTGTTAGTTTGAGAGACGTTTCGCTGCCCATCCAGGCAACTTCATCAGTCAGAGTAAACCAGTTAGGCAAGGAGTTGTTGGAATGTTATCAATCCCTGCCATGCTAACCTCAGGGGTTTCCTCTCCAAAGTGCATTGCAATATGTTGACAAAGATTCTCAACCATCCAGTTGCAATGATTTAACTTTCAGACAACTTCATCCTTCATCCATTGTTGGTTTATATGCCATCAAAAGGCTACCAACTCTTAGTGACCACATCTTGCCCAGGAACAGAGGTGTCAAGATTTGAGGAAAAAGTTGAAAGAAGTGGAATTTAGAACTATAGTGACTCAGAATACGGTCAGTGGTGGGATCCTCCCGGTTTAACAACCAATTTGGAGATCGCTGTGTGTGCGCGCGCAGCTTGAATAAATCTTCACTTCCTGGTTTCTTCGGAGGAGTAACACAGCTGATTCGTGCAGCAATCTGCTCTACCATGTTAATCAGCTGAGAAGATTGTCATGTGTGTTGGATCTGGTCTTTGGGTGTTAAGTGAAGTTCATTGTACGGGTATACTGTGTATACACGTACAATGACAATAAAGTTGTTATTATTATTATTAAGATAAAGGTAGGAAAATAGCGCGGGTGGGCCCATTTATCGTCAGGCGAACCGGTTCGTTCCCAGCTGATCGTCGGAGTTACCAATTCGCCTGAACCGGTCCTAACCGGTAGAATCCCACCCCTGAATACAGTATTCAAATATGCAATTCCATGGTTACTTACCTGCTGGTTCCTCAGTGCTGGTAACCACCGATGTTGGGTTGACAACAGGGATTTCTGGGGGGGAAAAGTGAAAAGCTTTCTTAGCTGACTTGAGTTTTCTTCCAAAGTTTGCATGAAAGTTAACCCCAAATTTGATAAACCACAGGCTGATTTTTACAGCTGAGGTGGCACGGTGGTTAGAGTGCAGTACTGCAGGCTACTTCACCTGATTGCTAGCTGCAGTTTGGCAGTTCAAATCTACTGGCTTAAGGTTGACTCAGCTTTCCATCCTTCCGAGATGGGTAAAATGAGGGCCCAGATTGTTGGGGGCAAGAGGCTGACTCTGTAAACCGCTTAGAGAGGGCTGTAAAAGCCCTGTGAAGTGGTATATAAGTCTAAGTGCTATTGCTATTTAAAAGAGACTGATTTAACAGTAACAGATGCTTGGCAGGTGGACCCCGCTTTACTAATTTGCAATCCCAGTGGCTGGATTCACACAACAAACTTATACCTACCAGTCAGTGGTGGGTTCCAAATGTTTTTACTACCGGTTCTGTGGATTTGGCTTAGTGGGCATGGCATGGCTTGGTGGGCATGATTTGGTGGACGTGGCAAGGGATGGATACTGTAAAATCTCCATTCCCACCCCACCCCACTCCTATCTCTCTCTCTCTCTCTCTCTCTCTCCCCCCCTCCCTCCCTGTGTGTGTGTGTGTGTGTGTGTGTGTGGCATGTGTATATGGGTGTTATATATGTATATGGGTAGATATATACGGTATTTTTTGGAGTATAAGATGCACTTTTTCCCTCCTAAAAGAGGCTGAAAATTTGGGTGCGTCTTATACTCCGAATGTAACCTCACCCATCTTCCTTGCTGCAGAGGTTGCCACTGACAATGGCTTCTGTTTTTGGGCTCCGCACATCACCTTTTCAGCTTCCAAACGCTCCGTTTGAGAGCCCTTCAAGGCTGCAGGGATCGCCAAAGCACATCGTTGCCGAAAACGCGACGTGTTTGGAGGCTGAAAACATGACGTGCCCAAAATGGCTACCCGGAACAGCTGCTGCCTTCTCTTACCCCTTCCGCATTTCGCCTGCTTTAGTCACTGGAGCTCCTTCCAACGATCAGCTGTGCTTTAAAAGCTGTTTTTTTTTAGTCCCAACCAGCTAGCGAAGTAATGTGCTGAACCTGACCAGGCTAAGGACTAGCCAGATGAATACCTGGTAGGCAGAATATTTTTCCTCCCCAAAAACTAAGGGGCGTTTTATACTCTGAAAAATATGGTATTTTTTTGGGGGGGGGTGAGCAGGCAACAGAATTTCACTTTTAACGTGGGCCAGTGTGCTCACAGTAAAAAAAAAAAAAGACAATAAAGGTTATCTTATCTTACTCACTAATGCAGGGAGCTACAGGTGAGCGACTCTGTTGAAAGCCTTTGGCGCAACGATTGCACGTTAAGCCGGTGACACCATCTTTGCATGGACATTGCCCGGTGGTTTGGTTGCAGGTTTTTCCAGCTGCGCCAACAGGGTGGCAGTCACATGCTAAAAAGTAAGAGGGGAGGGGGAGGAAGAAGAGGGGAAAAGCTTAAAAACTAGAAATTGCAAGGGTATATAACACACACACACACACTCATTTCATAATACTGCATACCAGGAGAGGCAGAGTTATGTGCAAACAGACCCTTGATTCAAAACACATGTTGGCTGTGACGAACAGATCCTTCAAATGTCCCAATTCTGGCTCAGAATGTTAGCTTGCTGTATTGTGCAATTGTACAGGTAACAAGAGTCTTTATGCCCACGATCCTGGTTACAGTAGTGGCCAAAATTGTGGAAACCTTTTGGGGAAAGTGTATTTTTCTAAAACTAGCTAATAACACCACATATTTTTTTGGGAGTAGTACCATAAAATTATATATCAATGGAAAGATAATTTAATCAAGAATGTAATGCAATCACTTTGATTTAGGATTTGCTATTAGAATAAAGAAGAAAAGTGAAACATGTAGAAAAAACGAGATATGCAAAAATGATCCCCATGGAAAAAATGAGATATACAAAAATGATCCCCATGGAAAAAATGAGATATACAAAAATGATCCCCATGGAAAAAATGAGATATACAAAAATGATCCCCATGTCAGTTACGGTTAACGACCTTCTAGGCCCTAAATTCTGAACCCTTAAAAATTGCCCTCTCCTTTCCCCCCACTAACTTAGATGCGCTATTCTAACTAGCATGGATAGCATCAGGAGTGGGCTTCAGATCCTTTAGCAATAGGTTTGCTGCCCTGTTGCTGGGTGAGCGTGGCCATGGTGGGCGTGGCCTAGTCAGCCACCTGCATCACAGTGGGGGGGGCAGCATTTTTCGCCCTCCCTAGGCTCTGGAGGCTTTCCTCGAGCCTCCGGGAGTGAAAACAGCTTCCTCCGGGCTCTGGAGACCTCCGGAGACTGGAAATAGGCCTGTTTCTGGACTTCCAGAATCTCCAGTAGGCCCATTTTTTGCCCTCCGACCCTCCGTGCGGCCCCCGGAGTGATTACCTGGAATGATTGTACGGGCTGCATGGAGACTCCTGGGAGGGGCAAGGCGGGGTGGGAAGGGCGGGGTAGGGTGGGCGTGGCCAGCCAGGGGTGGCATTTGGGGGTTCGCCAAACCCCAGCAATCCTTGGCTAGAGGATCGCCCAAACCCTGCCGAACCCCCAGGAGCCCACCCCTGGATAGCATAGGGTGCTAAGGCTCATTAAAACGAAAGAATTACGGCTCTGGGAAGGAGGGAAAAAGAAAAAAAAAGAAAGATGAAGGGTAGGTTTCCTTCCAATGGAGAATTTTTTAGCTTTGCCAAAAAGTTAAAAAAAAAAATAGGGGAATAAAAGAGGCCTGGTTTATGTCATGGGGGGAATTTCAGAGGGAGGGTTACATTTATTTATAATGCTCGGCTCATTTTTATTATCTGAGAACTGAACAGTCAGGGTGGTTTCTGCCTCTTAAGACTCCGGGGGTTGATTAACAATTCTGGACAAGTCTTGGCCCAAAAAAACCCCCCCACTCGATTCCCCCTTTGCTGTGAAATATGGCTTGTTACATTGCCATTAGCATTACATACTTCATTGTGTGGAGATAAAACATGGCCGTATCAGGATTCTTGGCATGTTCCCGCTGCAGGTAGAACTAACATTTCTACTGGAGCCCAGTAAATATATCGAAAGGGTGTGATTTCTCCGTTGTCGTCCAACAACATTAGATGCCGAGGAGCGGATCTCATCGGGAAGGACATTCCTTCTCTTTGAAAGAAAGCACACCACCCCCAAAGTTGAAAGAGATTTATATAGGCTGGATTAGCCGCGGAGATGCAAATTTGGAAATAATTATCATAAATTGCAGAGAAGTGGAAGGCATGTTTAGCGTAGTTGAAGAACTTGTTCTGAGTTCCCTATGTCTCCCTAAGCCACCCAGGTCTGTCTGGCTTGTTTGTTTTAGTTCTAGTGTGTTATACAGAACTAATTAATTGTGGCTTGTAAACCATGGTTTACAATTTAAGCTCACGCCGACTGCTTCAGTGACTCCATCCAGCCACCTCGTTCTCTGCTGTCCCCTTCTTTTTTTGCCCTCAATCATTCCCAGCATTAGGCTCTTCTCCAGGGAGTCCTTCCTTCTCATTAGGTGGCCAAAGTATTTGAGTTTCCTCTTCAGGATCTGGCCTTCTAGAGAGCAGTCAGGGTTGATCTCCTCTAGGACTGACCGGTTGGATCGCCTTGCAGTCCAAGGGACTCGCAGGAGTCTTCTCCAGCACCAGAGTTCAAAGGCCTCCATTCTTTGGCGCTCAGCCTTCCTTATGGTCCAACTTTCACAGCCATACATTGCAACTGGGAAAACCATAGCCTTGACTATACGCACTTTTGTTGGCAGGGTGATGTCTCTGCTTTTTGGTACGCTGTCTAGATTTGCCATAGCTTTCCTCCCCAAGAGCAAGCGTCTTTTAATTTCTTGGCTGCAAAGAACCCTGAATTTGAGGATTCTATTCAAATACCCACTTATGGTAGATTTTACTTGGCCTCGTCCAGTGGTGGGATTCAGCCAGTTCGCACCACTTTGGGAGAACCGGTTGTTAACTTTCTGAGCAGTTTGGCAAACTGGTTGTTGGAAGAAATCAGTTGCGACCCTTTCTTGATCGGGATTCCCTGTGCACAGTCACTCACGCCCTCGTCACCTCTCGCCTTGACTACTGCAACGCTCTCTACATGGGGCTCCCCTTGAGGAGCACCCGGAGGCTCCAGCTGGTCCAGAACGCAGCAGCGCGGGTAGTGACGGGAGCAGCATGGCGCTCCCATGTAACACCGCTCCTGCGCGAGCTGCACTGGCTCCCGGTGGTCTTCTGGGTGCGCTTCAAGGTGCTGGTTATCACCTTCAAAGCGCTCCATGGGATAGGGCCTAGCTATCTCCGAGACCGCCTGCTGCTACCGACGACCTCCCATCGACCCGTGCGCTCCCACAGAGAGGGCCTCCTCAGGGTGCCATCAGCCAGACAGTGTAGGCTGGTGACCCCCAGGGGGAGAGCCTTCTCTGTGGGGGCACCTACCCTCTGAAATCAGCTCCCCCCAGAGATAAGGAGAATCCAGGACCTCAGTGCCTTCCGTCGTGCCCTTAAAACCCATTTATTTAAACAAGCCGGGCTGGCTTAAGATGAAATTTTTAACTGTTTTAAATGTTTTAAACGTTTTAATTGGTAATGAGTTTTAATTGGGCCAAATTTATATATATTTTAATTGTTTTTTAATATTTGTCTTGCATGTCTTTTTAATTCTGGCTGTACACCGCCCTGAGTCCTCAGGGAGAAGCACGGTATAGAAATTCAAGAAATAAATAAATAAATAAATAAATTAGGGCAGAGAACCGGTTGTTAAATTACTTGAATCCCACCACTGGCCTCATCATGCTGAGGAACCAAACTACTCATGGTTTATATATTACTTCATGGTTAAAACACCTCGGCTTAGTCTGCTGGATAGCCCTTCTAAGGTGCCTTCAAGGGCACCAGAAGAGGACAGATGGTCTAGCTTGACCATCAGTTCCTCCAAAAACACAGCAACTCTGTTCCCAGAGGGAAAAGCTTCCTGCAAGGCTCCAGCTTCAAAGCATGTTGTGACTAAAGGACAACTCAACCTCAAACTGAGGACTCCGCCACCCGCTGCCATGTGTTATCCCAGCTGAATCTCTCAAATACCCTCATCGGAAACATGTCCATTTCCAACGCCGGCCAAGATCTGATAAGGCCCATTGCATCTGTTCCCCATTTAGAAGCTGCAAGCTTGTTTCTCTCTGTGTGTTTTCAGGAAGACCCCTTGCATTTGGGCCATGGTGCTCAGGCAAAATCCCATCTGGTGAACATTAAGGGAGCGATAACATCTCTCTTTGGGAGGGTAGAAGGGTGTGCATGTGAGCGTGCGTTTTTGTTTGGTTTGGGAATTGCGTTTGACTGTTACACACTGATGGAAAACATGATATGAATCTTCCCCCTCTCCCACCTCCATCTTCCAACAGGCACTGGGCCAAAACGGGTTGGTGGGATGCTCACGGCTTTTAAGTGTAACTCTTCCTTTTTCCCTCCATTAAGGACCACCACCAATGGGACTTGAGAGGTTCTGTGCTAGGAAGGGTAGAAGGCGAGAGATGAAGAAGGCAACTAGTAGTAAGGTAGAGGAACACAGCATGCACCATTGGAGGACTCGAAAGAATAGGTTAGGGCAGTGGTGAAATCCATTTTTTTTTTACTACCAGTTCTGTGGGCGTGGCTTGGTGGACATGGCAATGGAAGGATATTGCAAAATCTCCATTCAAACCCCACTTCAGGGGAAGGATATTGCAAAATCTCTATTCCCACCCCACTCTGGGGCCATTCAGAAGTTGTATTTGCCAGTTCTCCGAACTGCTCAAAATTTCCGCTACCGATTCTCCAGAACCTATCAGAACCTGCTGGATTTCACTCCTGGGTTAGAGACAGATTATCTCAGAGAAGATCTACTGATCGGGTTGCTAGGAGTCCAAAATGACTTGATAGCATGTAATGAAAACCAGAAATTGGTACAGCAGAGAGATAGAGACTAACTTGGAAACTTTCATCCTGGGATCAGTGGTGAAATCCAAATTTTTTTACTACCAGTTCTGTGGGCGTGGCTTGGGGGGCGTGGTGTGGCTTGCGGGGCATGGCAGGGGGAGGATACTGCAAAATCTCCATTCCACCCCACTCTGGGGCCAGCCAGAAGTGGTATTTGCCGGCTTTGGGTGCATTTTTATTCTTGACTGATTTATTACTGACAGTTTGCTAATTTTATTACTGATTCCTATTCTCTTTTAATGCTGATCTTATCTGTTTTATTCAATAATTTCAACTGTTGTAAAGCCTCCAGAGTTTTGCTGTCTTGTTTTTATTTTTTTTTAAAAAAATACTACGCAGAAACATTTATCTAAACATTCTCTTATAAACCAATATAACAAATCATAGAAATATGGAGAAGATCTTGGCGGAATGTATGAATGATTCAACTTAATATGCCTGCATTTGTTACTTATATTAAAATGGTTAAAGGGCAATCAATTTGATATGAATGTTTTTAAAATCTTCTCATTCAACTGTTTTAAAAAACATTTCTTCAAAAGTCCATGTTGTCTTTAGCCAATCTGTTATAGATTAAACCAGGGGTGGGCTTCAAAAATTTTTAGCAAGGGGTTCTCTGCCCAGTTGCTGGGTGGGTGTGGCTAGTTGGTCACCTGCACCACAGTGGGGGGTGGGGGTGGTTGCCCTCCCCGGGCTCCGGAGGCTTTCCTCGAGTCTCTTGGAGGGCAAAAATGGCCTCCCAGACTTCAGAGGCCCTCTGGAGGCCAGAAACGGGCCCATTTCTGGCCTTCCCAAACTTCCGGTAGGCCCGTTCTTCGCCCTCCCTGAGCCTCCATGTATGCCCTGCACTTACCTGCATCCAAAATGGGCCACTTGGGGACTACTGGGAGGGCAAAGGAGGGAAGGGGTGGGAGGGGCCAGCCAGGAATGGGATTTGGGGGTTCTCCGAACTGCATAGAATCTTAGCTAGAGGTTCTCCCAAACCCCTGCGAACCCCCATGAGCCCCTCCCTGGATGAAACCTCTCAGTTGGTGAGAATGGGATGAACTAACTTTATTTTACCGAGTTCGTTTATGAAATGAGAGTAAGTATGGAAATGTTTCTCAGACCTGGTGATGGGCAGGCGAATTTCCAGATTGTCCCAAGAAGCTTCTTCAGTTCTTTCGAGAAAGCACCTTTGAGACAACCATGGCCTGGATGACTGAGAATCTCCATAGACATTCAGTTCCCAGGATTCCCCAGCCAGCCAGGTTGGTTAAGGGATTCTGGGAGCTGAAATTCACCTCTTTTATCTTGTCAAGGTTGAGAAATACTGCAATACATTTTAACGGTTAAGGACCCAGGTTCTAATCTGGCCTTGAGTATTGGAAGTCAATTGGGTGACATTGAGTCAATCCTTCCTACTCGGTCCTGATCAATTTATTCATTGATAGTGATTAATAAACTAATAAAGCTATGTGTTGATTTCTTGATATGGTCACACACACACACACACACACACCAAATTTCTCCCCACTTTTCATGTGTGGATTGTCACCATCTCACTTTTTTATCATACACTACAGATACCCCCCAACAGTGGCATGAATTTTCAGGGGGGGGTGGAATTTGGAAAATCTGAATTGAGTGTAATTAATTTCAGATGTTTATTACTTTTAGTTTTTTTAAAAAAGGTAAAAATTTCCCTGTCTTATCTGACTCTGAGGCACCGTGTTCATCTCTGATTCTTGGCTAAGGGAACCAGCATTGTCTGAAGATATTTCTGTGTGGCCAATATGACTACACGCCGAGGCACACAGAATGCTGTCACTTTCCCACCAAAGTGGTACCTATTTATCTACTCGCATTTGCAGGAGCTGGAGCAAGAACCGCAGCTCGCCCGTTGCGAGGCGAAACAAAGTTTAAAACCAGGAGGAGAATAGACCATGTTTAATGGAGTGGAAAAGCATCTAAAACAGACCAAATTCTTGCCAGAGAAGAAGCTCAATAAATTGCTATTAATGCTCTATCCCAGTGATGGCTAACCTTTTTGCCGTCGCATGCCAAAAGCGAGGTGAGTGTGGGGGGGTCACATGCGTGTGTGCCCACACCCATAATTCAATGCACCCTGCCCCCCGCGCATGCATGTGCAACCCCCCCCACACTCCCCCCACTTTTGGCACACAATGGCACTGTGGGCCCGGTAAACCCGTTTTTTTCGCCCTCCCCAGGCTCCAGAGGCTTTTTTAGAGCCTGGGAAGGGCGAAAAGCCTTCCCCATCCCGCTGGAGGCCCTCCCGAGGCCGGAAACAGCCCATTTCCTGACTTCTGGTGGGCCCGGAAGGCTAGAAAATCAACTGGCTGGCACACGCATGCGCACTGGAGCTGAGCTAGGGCAAAGCTCGCGTGCCCACAGATATGGCTCCACGTGCCACCTGTGGCACGCGTGCCATAGGTTCGGCATTACAGCTCTATCCCTCCTAACAGAATTAAAAGCTTCTCTTCGAATTATTTCATTATATATTTAAATTAATTATTAATTTTAATTATTAATAATTAATAAATTATTTAATTAATTAATTAAATTAAATAAATAAATAATTAAATAAATTATTTAAAACACTTGCCGATAAAACACCTCCGCTTTGCTTTCATTGCTTAAGTTCCAAAGGGGGAAATGAAGAAGAGTGTGGAATATACGCATGGCTACTAACACGCATGGAGAGACACTTCCTAGCAGTAATAACTTGGAAACAGTCATTCAAAAACAAGCTGCTCCAATGGACCGATGTAGAATGGGTATCCAGGGGGTTATGTTAGCAATTAGCTTTATGAACTGATACATTTTTTAGAAATGGAAAATGACCATGGAGAAGAAGAAAAAAAACCCTGTAGTGGAAAAATCCCTGAAATTTTTTTCCCTGTCAAGAGAAAACATTGCCAAACCCACATCCCCCGTTAGAAAGGCATGTCAGCAAGAGGTAGACTTCCGGGACTCTTGATCCAGAGCTTGGGTGGGAGAGTTAGAGGGCAAAACATGTACAGGGCCAACAGCGTTACTAAAACGCCACTCTGTTCTTCAAAGGTGCCCGGAGAGATAAGAAAAGTCTTGCCGATCTAATCTAGGCCCTTATTCTTAATTCATTAAGCGAGTGCATCTGTCATCGTTCAATGAAGGCCTTGGTTGATAAGCAAATGTATCGTCCGCAATAGGTTGGGGTGGTTTTTTTCTGCCAGTAACTGGAAGTAAAAGGTAGTTTCTGGCAAAGAAACAAAACCCATGGTACATTGCGCTCAGATGACTGTGTGACATTGCAAATAGGTGTAAATGCAGGCTAGTTGCCGAGTGCCCAGAATAGAATTTTTTTTTTATAAATACTTTATTGACTTTCCAAAATTAAAAAAGATAATATACAATCTCTATCTTGATCAGAGGTACAGTGTTTACACAATTGGTGAATCAAACGTTGGATGGATTCCATCCATAACTATACAATATACTATACAATTCTATACAATTCTATACAATTAAGTCCAATTCTAGTGCCTAATAAGTCATAACCTAGAATAGAATTTAGAATAACAGAGTTGGAAGGGACTTTAGAGGTCTTCTAATCCAACCCCCTGCTTAGGCAGGAAACCCTACATGACTTCAGACAAATGGTTGTCCAATATATTCTTCAAAACTTCCAGTGTTGGAGCATTCCAATGTCGGCTGGCGACCCCCAGGGGGAGAGCCTTCTCTGTGACGGCGCCCACCCTCTGGAACAACCTTCCCCCAGAGTTACGTATAATAACAGACCTCCGGATTTTTCATCGGGCCCTGAAAACCTATTTATTTCAACTAGCTGGGCTGGCTTGAGCTAAATGTTAAATTGATTTTAAATTGGGTTGTTTTAATTTACGGCCAAAATATTTAATTATTTTAATACTGTTTTTTAAATTTTGTATGCTCTGTTTTTACTTTGGCTGTGCACCGCCCTGAGTCCTATTGGAGAAGGGCGGTATAGAAATTTAATTAATAATAATAATAATAATTCACAACTTCTGGAGGTAAGTTGTTCCACTGATTAATTAGAAATTTCTCCTTAGTTCTAAATTGCTTCTCTCCTTGATTAGTTTCCACCCATTGCTTCTTGTCCTGCCTTCAGGTGCTTTGAAGAATAGTTTGACTCCTTCTCTGGGGCTGCCCCGAGATACTGGAACACTGCTATCATGTCTCCTCTGGTCCTTCTTTTCATTAAACTAGACATGCCCAGTTCCTGCAACCGTTCTTCATACGTTTTAGCCTCCAGTCCCCTAATTCTCTTGGTTGCTCTTCTCTGCACTCTTTCTAGAGTCTCAACATCTTTTTTACATCATGGCAACCAAAACTGGATGCAATAGACTAGACTAGAATTCTTTATTGGCCAAGTGTGATTGGACACACAAGGAATTTGTTTTTGGTGCATAAGCTCTCAGTGTACATAAAGAAAAAATAAAATATATTCGTCAAGAATCATAAGATACAACACTTAGTGATAGTCATAGGATACTAATAAGCAATCAAATCATACTAGGAGACAATAAAAACTATACAGGTTGTAAAGATACAAGCAACATGGATATAGCCATAAGTGGGAAGAGAAAGCTACTAGTAAGGATGAGAAGAAGAAGAGTAATACAGTCTTAGTAGTTAATTTGACAGTGTTGTGGGAATTAGTTGTTTAGCAGAGTGATGGCATTTGGGAAAAAACTGTCCTTGCGTCTTGTTATTCTGGTGTGCAGTGCTCTATAGCATCATTTAGAGGGTAGAAGTTGAAACAATTTATGTCCAAGATGTGGTTACATGACCATTGGAGAGAGGGCGGTCATCAGAACTTCGAATCTCAATTGTAAGTCCCTTTTGGGGGCTCCGTCATAACTTTGAGTGATCACTAAGCAACCGATCCTAAGTTGAGAACTACTTGTATAAACTCTTATAGGCAGCCTGCAACCTCCAGCCTCATGTTCAGGGTATTCCAAATCAACTGAATTGGGTGTAGTATGTCAGGCGCAAAGAATCAGGAATACTCTCCGAGTTCAAAGCACTGAAGAGTTTATTATTGCTACCTATATAAAAATGGTGCTGGAAAAGACTCTTGAGAATCCCTTGGACTGCCAGGAGATCCAATCAGTCAACCCTAAAGGAAATCAACTGTCCTTTGGAAGGACAGATGCTGAAACTGAAGCTCAAATATTTTGACCACTAAATGAGAAGAGAGGACTCGTCAAAAATGTCCATGGAGATGCTCCGTCATCCAGGTCATGGTTGTCACAAAGGTGCTTTTTTCAAGAGGCAACTGGACTTTCTGGTTTTTCTTTGAAGACGTTTCGCTTCTCATCCAATAATCTTCTTCTGAAGCTTTTGAAGAAGCTTCTTGGATGAGAAACAAAACATGTTCAAAAAAAAAAAACTAGGAAGTCCAGTTGCCTCTTGAAAAATAAGGACAGATTGGAAAAAACGGTGATGTTGGGAAAGATGGAAGGCAAAAGGAGAAGAGGAAGGCAGAGGACGAGATGGTTAGATAGTGTCATCGACGCAATGAGCATGAATTTGGGCAGACAGTGGCGGACAGGGGGGCCTGGCGAGCTACGGTCCATGGGGGTCGCAAAAAGTCTGACATGACTCAGAGACTGAACAACA
Source organism: Arizona elegans (assembly GCA_022577455.1). Lineage (NCBI taxonomy): Eukaryota > Metazoa > Chordata > Lepidosauria > Squamata > Colubridae > Arizona > Arizona elegans. The sequence continues at coordinate 11,883,186 of JAKOOJ010000022.1, read as the reverse complement.
ACAAAAATGCACAAGAATCTGATCAACTAGTGATCCAAGTTGAATTGGATTAGGGTGAACAGAATTCATGGGAGAGCTGGACTTGGCTTTCTTGGCTGTGTAATGACTCTAAACTGATGTCACATTTAACCCTGCCTTCCCTCTCAGCCTCCTCGTCTCCTACATCAGGGTTAGGGAACGATGGCCTTTTTATGACCTGTGGACTTCAAATTCCCAGAATTCCTGAGCCAGCCATGTTGAAGTCCACAAGTCATAAAGGGGCCATTGTTCCCCACCCCTGTCCTAGATGGTGGCGCTGTTTGTCTTCACCTGTGATGAACAGAGTGGTCGAGGAACATGAATCGCAGGACAAGGTAGGAGAAGCAGTAACTCCACCTTCTTCTGAGGTTGCACTTGCTCTTTTGCACCGAAGCAAAACTGTTCGAGAGGCCGCAGTTTGCCAACAGTGCACTTAAACCATCCTGTTTTTCTCGCCAAAGGAGCTGCCATGAACTGTGAACTGAGGACATTTTTGCTCCTCGAAATTCAGCTGCAGCAGCAGCTTTGATAGCTCTCCCTGGATCTTGTGAGCATTTTATGGCTTTTCTTCAGTTACGGAAATTACAGAATCTCAAGATGTGCTTGCGTTGGCTTTTCAGCCACAGCAGTTCAATTAAACCAGCGGTCTGCAACCTTAAACACTCAAAGAGCCATTTGGATCTCTTTCCCACAGAAAAGAAAACACCGGGAGCCACAAACCCTTTCCGTGCCTGACTATTTCTTGAGCGGCCACAAAACTAGCATATGTAGGTGAATTAAACATTCTGTTTTCTTCTGAAACTTTTCTTTTCTTGGATTTATCCATGGTTGGCCTATTGGGGGTCGAAAAGTTCAATAAATCATGTGCTGGCGGGTGTCGCACATTCGCGATTGTGATGCCTATTTTGAGTGATGGAGCCACAGCAGAGGGATGAAAGAGCCACATGAGGCTCCAGAGCCGCAGGTTGCTGATCCATGAATTAAACCAAGGTTAAATGTTTTGAAGTCCAGCATTTTTCTTACTACCGAGTACCCTTTATGCTTTAGTGGCTAGCTGGCGGGAGTGGGGGAGGAGAAGTCATAATTGATCTGTTAGGTTTAAGACAGTTTTGTCTATTTTTAGATATTCTTGGGGCATCATACAGAAGTCTTCCACCCAATGCGGCCTCGGTTTTTAGGAAGGGAATATAAAAAGCTTGCAATAGGGCTGCTTGGAGTGCCTTGAGTAGATAACGCTTCTGGCTTTGGCACAGAAAATGCATTAGGAGTCTGAAAATCTATTTTTGGCTCCGAATGCAGAAACAACAAGTGAGCCTCGGTGCCTCAGTGCCGATACTTGAGACCGGGTGGGGGGTGGGGTGTCTTGTTTTAGTTTACATCTCAATTCAAACTTGTTGAATTTTGCATTTTTCATACTGATGCTGCAATGAAAAAAATGGCCATCCTGAAAACTCTGGGTTTTTCAGAATGTTGTGCAACAACTTGGCTGGCTCCCACCCTTTTCTCCTGGTAGGAAGGAAAAGCCTGCACGAAGAGGCAAGTTGATTTAGAAATGCGCAAAAATGTTTTATGTTAGAGAAAAGCATCCGCAAAATCTATTTTCTCTCTTTATGTGTGTGTGTCTGTATGTATATGTATATATATGGTACATATACATACATACATACACACACACACACACACACACACACATATATATAAATTTGATTTATATGCCGCCCTTCTCTGGAGACTCAGGGCGGCTTACAATGTGCTCAGCAACAGCCTTCATCCTTTTGTATATTTATACAAAGTCAGCTTATTGCCCCCACAACTGGGTCCTCAATTTACCTACCTTAGAAATATAATCCATCTGTCTATCAATCTTTCTAATTTCTTTCATTTATTTATGTCACTGTCTGTCTTTCCGTCTTTCTGTCTGTCTTTCTGTCTGTCTGTCTTTCTGTCTGTCTATCTATCTATCTATCTATCTATCTATCTATCTATCTATCTATCTATCTAATCTAATCTCTCTCATCTATCACTCTCATCTCTGTCTATCATCCATCTTTCTCTATTATCCCTTTCATTTATTTCTATTTATATCAATTTCATTTCTCTCTCTGTCTCTCTCTGCCTCTATGTATGTGTGTGCATGTTTGTGTATGTGTGTATATGTGTATATATATGGTACATATACATACACATATATAATCCATCTATCAATCTATCTAATTTCTTTCGTGTATTTATGTCTCTGACTGTGTCTGTCTGTCTGTCTGTCTGTCTGTCTGTCTGTCTGTCTATCTATCTATCTATCTATCTATCTATCTATCTATCTATCTATCTATCTATCAATCATCTCTCTCATCTACCACTCTCATCTCTGTCTATCATCCATCTTTTTCTATTATCCCTTTCATTTATTTCTATTTATATCAATTTCATTTCTCGGCCTCTCGGCCTCTGTGGGTGGGTGTATGTGTATGTTTGTGAATGTGTGTGTGTGTATATGTGCCTATCTGTCTGCCTATCTGAATGTTTTTTTTTTTTAAAGACAAGTTTAATTTTAAAAAATTCTTTCATCATACATATTTTATGAACAGAGTGTTGGCCGGGTCACATCTTATATATAATCAAAATCATCATTATAATATTTCTTAATCTTCCCATTTTTTCCAATATTCATCTCTTTTGTGTATGCCTATCTGAATGTTGACTATATCAATATGTGTATCTTTATCTCTCTCCATCTATCCATCCCATCCCATCCCATCCCCTGCCTGTCGGTCTGTCGGTCTCTCTTTCTATCTGTCTCCCTTTCTATCACTATGTCTCTTTATCTTTGTCTCTCACCTATCAATGTCATCTCACTCATTTATTTCTGCAGTGAAAATAGTTTCGCTGCCCCTGATCTCCAGAGATTTGAAGCAGCTTCTCCAAGGTCCTGATCCCACTTTTTAAAAAATCGTCAGTGGTGATATTACAAGAGAGAAGCCAAAGAAAATGAGGAAAAAGCTATGAGAGTCTTCTAAAATGAGGTTGGGGCAAATCCAAAGGATTCATTCTCAGAGACTTGTCTTGTGGAATCTTCTGGAATGTCTCTTCCCGTCTTACTTCCAGGAACAATAAATCCTTAAATCCTGTCAGAATATTAGCAATGACTCCAAGAAGGTTTATTTATGGATTCCAGTGGCTTCGTTTTCTCTGTAACTGTGAAAACGGAAACGGGAAATGGCACTCTCTACAACTCTCATCCAGAGTCTACAGGAGTTGAGCAGCCAATAAATTTAAACAAACAAACTAAAAGAGTAAAATTCTGGAAATCTCCCTGAAAATAGATGATGTGTGTCTTGTGCTATTTTGATGGACCTATTTGTCCTCTTCAAAGATATGCATCTGATGAACCTTCACTAACTCTTCCAGGCAAGGGTGGACTTCAAAAATGTTAGCAAGGGGTTTTCTGCCTGGTTGCTGGGTGGCCGTGGCCATGGTGGGCGTGGCCTAGTTGGCCACCTGCACCATGGTGGAGGGGACATTTTTGCCCTCCCTGGGCTCCGGAGGCTTTTCTTGAGCCTCCGGGAGGGCGAAAACAGCCTCCCCAGGCTCTGGAGGCCCTCTGGAGGCTGGAAACGGGCCTGTTTCCTGAACTTCCAGTAGGCCCGGTTTTTGCCCTCCCCCAGCCTCTGTGCATGGCCCTGCATTTATCTGAATTCAAAATGGGCCACGTGGGGACTCCTGGGAGGGGTGGGGCAGGATGGGCGGGGCCAGTCATGAGTGTGATTTGGGGGTTCTCTGAACTGCACAGATTTTAGCTAGAGGTTCTCCCGAACCCCTGCGAACCCCCAGCAGCCCACCCCTGCTTCCAGGGCATTAAAGTCTGTGGTTAGGCCATCCACCAGAGTGTATCGCTTCTTAATGGAGATGCTTTGTCACTAATACTCTACAATTACGGGCTCAGAAGATCTCAGGGCAGGACTTGCCCCAACAGACTCCAAGCTGGTGTTTCAGCTCTACAAATTAGAAGAGAGGGGAAACAGAATATAATTCAACAGAGGAAGGGAGGGGAATGTTTCTCTTAAGTATTCGCCGGGAAAGGAAGACGGCTGAAAGACTGCCAGGGGTTTATGGGATGGGGGGAAGAGTAGAGCGGGTGGGAATTGACCTAGACTTCACTTCAGACACTCTGATGCAGACAGCCTCAAGCCTTCCTGAACGAATCCCCAGCTCTGCCTTGGCACCTCACTACTTTGGACCGCAAATCAGCACTTTGTGTGTACCTGTGTGGCATAGGATTGTTTCAAGGAAGGCATTTAAATCCCGAGCAAAGAACATAAGCTGAGTAACAAGAGCTTCAATTTCCACCATGCCTGGTGAAAAGCTAAGATTGGAGCAATTGGGAGAAAGGTAAATAAATGACTTGGGGAGGAAGGCTTGACAAAGATCAGCTGACTCTTTCTAACAAGCTGCCTAGTGCACAAGGTTTCACTTATTGTCTTCTAGACCGGGGGTCTTTCAAGCTTTAACACTTGGGGACTTTGTTGCTTGTATCCTTACAATTTATATTGACTGTTTTCTAATAGGATTTGATTGCTTATTTGTACCCTATGACTATCATTAAGTGTTGTACCTTATGATTCTTGACAAATGTATCTTGTCTTTCTATTACAGTGAGAGCATATGCACCAAAGACAAAGTCCTTGTGTGTCCAATCACACTTGGCCAATAAAGAATTCTATTCTATTCTATTCTATTCTATTCTATTCTATTCTATTCTATTCTATTCTATTCTATTCTATTCTATTCTAATTCTATTCTATTCTATTCTATTCTAATTCTATTCTATGATTCTTGATGAATGCATCTTGTCTTTTTATGTACACTGAGAGCATATGCACCAAAGACAAATTCCTTGTGTGTCCAATCACACTTGGTCAATAAAGAATTCTATTCTGTTCTGTTCTGTTCTGTTCTTTTCTACCCTACCGTACCCTACCCTACCTACCCTACCCTACTCTACTCTATTCTATGTAAGCAATTGTTCATATGAAACAATGTTCTGTCTGTTTTGTATCAAGAAGAGAATGTTGTCATAATGACCGTGGCTTCAATTTCTTGCTTGTTTTAACATTCTCTTCCAGTGATTCAAGCCGCACAGTCTTGAGCAACCTGAAGATTATTTGATTTTACATTCCAAAATAAAGCTATCGTTCCTCTGGGTCCATAACAGTAGCTTGGCACAGCTACTCAGAAATACTCTGATATAGAATTTCTCTGCCTACCTCCCGATTTGATGTTCACAGATGAAGATTAAGGAGCCAGGACAATGGATGGAAGATTGAAGTCCAGTCCTTAAACAGAGATTAATATTTTCATGCTGAAGCAGACATTCCTGGAAATAGGCCAATAGGGTATGATTTGATTGCTTATTTGTACCCTATGACTATCATTAAGTGTTGTACCTTAGGATTCTTGACGAATGTATCTTGTCTTTTATGTACAATGAGAGTGTATGCACCAAAGACAAATTCCTTGTGTGTCCAATCACACTTGGCCAATAAAGAATTCTCCTCTCCTCTCCTCTCCTCTCCTCTCCTCTCCTCTCCTCTCCTCTCCTCTCCTCTCCTCTCCTCTCCTCTCCTCTCCTCTCCTCTCCCCTCCCCTCCCCTCCCCTCCCCTCCCCTCCTCTCCCCTTCCATTCTATTCTCAGTCATCCATCCAGGTCATGGTTTGTCCCAGTTTCAAGAGGCAACTGGACTTTCTTGGTTTTCTTTGAAGAAGTTTTGCTTCTCATCCAAGAAGCTTCTTCAGAAAACATCAGCACAGCTCCAAATAAGAGCTGAAGAAGCTTCTTGGATGAGAAGTGAAGCATCTTCGCTAAAGAAAAACCAGAAAGTCCAAGTTGCCTCTTGAAAAAGCACCTTTGGGACAACTATGATTCCATGATTCTAAGTACAGACAGTAGGTTCTCTCTAAAATTTCTCCCCTTCTCCAACTTTTCCCCCCTTCTCTCCACGGCCTGCAGCACATTCTTTTCTTGGCTCTACTACCTGATTTCCTTGTAACCAGAGAACGGCAGGGGCTCAAACCTGAGTACATCTACCCACAAAACATGAGTTCCACCCTTGAGGTCTTGGCTCCAGCGTAAAACTGGGGGATGGGAAGGCCAACAAAAGAAAAGCTTGGGAGAGCCAGCTTCAAAATGAATCAATCTCAAACATAATGGCTTGTGTGCCCAGTGTATTTCTCTGTACAGGCCTACCAAGAGACCGGGGAAAATTTCACAGCAGCTGTGGTTCCAAGGAGATCCTTTTCTAGCCCCACCAGAGGAAATGACTCAGGCTTGTTTTTTCTTTTTTAATTTAATTTTTTTATTTTTTGAGAAACCACAGACTGACAAGTTCATTGCCTGCCTGTCACTCTTTGCTGGGCTGCATTTTTATGGGTGGGTGGGTGGGTATTTTTCTCATCCCCACATGCTCTCCAGGAAAGTGTGTGGAACGAAGGAAGAGAGAAATCGAGGCAACTGTCCAGCCAGAGTGGCTGTAGACAGCAGAAGGGCATTTGGGGGTCACGTCCCTTGCTCCGTGGAGGACCCCAGAGATGAAAGAAATGGAAAGGAAAAGCTGTGATGGAGAAACTTCGGGGCTGACAGTTACATCAAATCATCATCATCATTGTAAAATGGTTAAGGGACTGGAGGATAAAACATATGACGGATGGTTGCAGGAACTGGGCCTGTCTAGTTTAATGAAAAGAAGGACTAGGGGAGACATGATAGCAGTCTTCCAATATCTCAGGGGCTGCCCCAAAGAAGAGGGAGTCAAGCTATTCTCCAAAGCACCTGAAGGCAGGACAAGAAGCAATGGGTGAAAACTAATCAAGGAGAGAAGCAACCTAGAACTAAGGAAAAAATTCCTGACAGTGAGAACTATTAATCAGTGGAACAGCTTGCTGTCAGAAGTTCTGGATGCTCCAACACTGAAGCTTTCTAAGAAGAGATAGGACAACCATTTGTCGGAAATGGTATAGGGTTCTCTGCTTGAGGGAAGGGGGTTGGACTAGAAGATCTCCAAGTATCTTCCTACTCTGTTATTCTATTGTTCTGGGTCAACCTATTTTTCCAAAGCACTAGGAAGTCAAAACAAGAAGCAATGGATGGAAACTAATCAAGGACAGAACCAACCTAGAACTAAAGAGAAATTTCCTGGCAATGAGAACAATTAATCGGTGGAATGACTTGCCTCCAGAAGTTGTGGGTGCTCCATCACTGGAGGTTTTTAAGAAGAGATTTATTTATTTATTTATTTATTTATTTATTGGTTCGATTTATATGCCGCCCTTCTCCGGAGACTCAGGGCGGCATACAATGTGTTAAGCAATAGCCTTCATACTTTTGTATATACCTGCTTAGTAGGGCTTTCGCCCCCCCCCAAGCGGTGTTCTTTTTTATACAAAGTCAGTTTATTGCCCCCACAATCCGGGTCCTCATTTTACCTACCTCGGAAGGATGGAAGGCTGAGTCAACCTTGAGCCTGGTGAGATTTGAACTCGCAGTAATTGCAGGCAGCTGGTATTACTTAACAGTGCTTTAGTCTGCTGCACCACCAAGGCTCCTTGGACAACCATTTGTCTAAGATTGGACAACCATTTGTCTGAAATGGTTATAGGGTTTCCTGCTCGAGGGAAGGGGGGTTGGACTAGAAGATCTCCAAAGTCCCTTCCCACTCTGTTATTCTGTCATCATCATCATCCATCAATCAGAGAAGAGAATCTGATGATGACTTGTATAAAATCAGCCCGGGGTAGAGGGGAGGAGGGCTGTGAGCTCCATTTTTGCCATCACAGCCGAAACTGGAGTCTGGGAGAACACTGCGGGCCGGTCCTTCACTGTTTTCCAGGGTGGCTTCACAGGCCAGATCTAAGCACCTGGATCTGGTCTATGGGCCGTAAGTTTGACACTCCTGTGCTAGACTATCAACATCTTCATCAATCATTATGGATGGTGCAGATTGGCTGTCCATCTTGGAGCACCACCATCCTTAGTGCATGTTGGTTCCAGACCTTATTTCTGGTAGAAGAGGGGCAGGTAGATCGCTAGCCTATGATCTACTAGACCAGTGATGGCTAACCTTTTTGCCGTTGCGTGCCAAAACGGGTGGGCGGGGTCGGGCACGCACGGGCCCACACCCATAATGTGATGCGCCCCACCCCCATGCATGCATGCACAACCACCCCTGTGCGACCTCTGCTTTTGGCATGTGATGGCACTGGGGGCCTGGTAGGCCCGTTTTGTGCCCTCTCCAGGCTCCAGAGGCTTTCTAGGAGCCTGGGGAGGGCAAAAACGGCCTTCCCCTCTCCCTGGAGGCCCTCTGGAGGCCAGAAATGGCCCGTTTCCCCCACTTCCAGTGGGCCCAAAAGGCCCAAAAATCAGCTGGCCAATGCACACATGCGGGCTGGAGCTGAACTAGTGCAATGCTTGCGTGCCCACAGATATGGCTCTGTGTGCCACCTGTGGCACGCGTGCCATAGGTTCGCCATCACAGTACTAGACTATCATCCTCATCACTCATTATGGATGATGTAGTTAGTGAAAGGGCCACATAACTCGCCCCCATCCTGCGTGCCACTACCCACACCCAATGCTGGCCTTATCTTCTATTCCTGCCATTACCTCTCACATCCCCCCTAGCTTAAAATAGAAGCACACTTGAAAAAAAAAAAGCAGTGAGGTGTGGCCAGGACAAAATCTACATTTGGGTTTTGTTTCCTTGCCATTTAAAACTAATTCAGCTCAACCGCAGTTTGCATGATTGCTCGCCATTCAGGCATTTAATACTTTTCTCCTCCGGTCCAATTAAAACTGTTCCATCAGGAGCAAATTTGGATGGGTTCCAGATGCTATAACTAAGTTCGGGGAATACAACAGAGGGAAGGGAAGGGGAGGATTTAGGGCCTGAAGATGGCATATTAATAGCCAAGAGGGTTGTGTGTATAGAAGAAGGAATGGCAGAACCTGGGGGGTGGAGTTAAAAGAGGGACTAGCCTAGAATCCCTACGTAGCCACAAGTAGAATATAATAGAACAGAACAGAACAGAACAGAACAGAACAGAACAGAACAACAGAGTTGGAAGGGACCTTGGAGGTCTTCTAGTCCAACCCCTTGCTTAGGCAAGATACCCTACACAACTTCAGACAAATGGTTATCCAACACCTTCTTATAAACCTCCAGTGTTGGAGCATTCACAACTTCTAGAGGCAAGTTGTTCCACTGATTGATTGTTCTAACCGCCAGGAAATTTCTCCTTAGTTCTAAGTTGCTTCTCTCCTTGATTAGTTTCCACCCATTGCTTCTTATCCTGCCCTCAGGTGCTTTGGAGAATAGCTTGACCCCCTCTTCTTTGTGGCAGCCCCTGAGATATTGGAAGACTGCTATCATGTCACCCCTAGTCCTTCTTTTCATTAAACTAGACATACCCAGTTCCTGCAACCGTTCTTCATATGTTTTATCCTCCAGTCCCCTAATCCTCTTTGTTGCTCTTCTCTGCACTCTTTCTAGAGTCTCCACATCTTGTTTTTACATCGTGGTGATCAAAAGCGAATGCAGTATTCCAAGTGTGGCCTTACCAAGGCCTTATAAAGTGGTATTAACACTTCACGTGATCTTGATTCTATCCCTCTGTTTATGCAGCCTAGAACTGTGTTGGCTTTTTAAGCAGCTGCTGCACACTGCTGGCACATACTTAAATGGTTGTCCACTAAGATTCCAAGATCCCTCTCACAGTTACTACTATTGAGCAAGGTACCACCTATACTGTACCTGTGCATTTTGCTTTTCTTGCCTAAATGTAGAACCTTGCTTTTTGTTTTTTTCCAGAAAAAAGATGGGACAACTTATTCTTCAAAGCACCTGAAGGCAGGACAAGAAGTAGTGGGTAGAAGCTTAATACAGAGAGATCCAATCTAGAATTAAGGAGAACCATTGAATTCTGTTGACCCGGATTTAACTCCAAGCAAGTGCTAAATTTTCGTTGAGAAGATTCCTAGGCTGTTTAGCAATACATTGGCTTACATGTGGACCTGCACTGTCATGCAATGTCATGCCTGACATTGTGAGATGACTAGTCAGAGTTCCCTGTTCACCCACTTCCTTATTTGTAGGTTGGCTAAATTGTCCCGGGGATGTGTCATTTCCCTTCTCTTTGCTACATCTCCAGATCTCCTGGCCTCCACAAGCCACATCTCTTTTCTCAGTGCCAAGGATGTAGCTAGTCATATTTCCCCTCTCCACCCCCCCACACCCCTTCCCTGTGGTATCTTCTGGCTGGAAACCAAACTTGGTTTCCAAGTTTGACTTCAGTTCTGTGTTGCAATCCCTCCCAGATGGCTTTTCGAGAAACAGAGGGAGTCCTTCCAAGGTGGCAGGGCAACAAATGTCACCATGTGCTTGAGCGGAGAGCATGAACTTTTCAGACGGAGATGTCATGATAGGGGGAAAAAAGAGGCACAGATGGTGAAGCCTTGCCAGATCGCCCGCCTGGGTGATTTAACAATGACGTCTCCGTTCGCTAATAATCTGGGTGAGAAGGAAGTCCCCGTCCGCTTCTCTCGGTCTGGATTTTTACAAGACGCTTGTTAACGTTGGAACATTTTTCTGTGTGTGGCGCACGTTTTGTCCGATTCCCTTGAGACAGATTGTGGTGTTATTTTTTTTCTAGGCCATTCAGGAAGACTGAAGAAAGGGTTCTCTAAAGCACTCAGAATGAGGCCCATCTTCAAACAGAAACATCAAGTTCTTGCTGGTTTGTAGGACACCCAGCGATGAAGCGCTGTGAACTGCCAGGAAATTTATTTTTTTGGAACCAAAACATTTGCAGTTTCTGGAAAAAAGAAAGCAGCTTGCTTTGCTGTGTAAACCTTGGCTTTTGCTCTACCAAATACCTTACAAGGGTCAGTGCTTATAAACAAAAAGCAAATAATAATGATGATTAAACAAAAAACATATCTTGAGGTTACTGAATTCTGTACGCATAACCGTAGAAATGGTGGTAGACTTTAAGAGAATCCCTTCCATACTTCGACCTCTTACAATACTAGACAACATAGTATCAACAGTAGAGACCTTCAAATTTCTAGGTTCTACCATATCTCAAGACCTAAAATGGACACCTAACATCAAAAACGTCATCAAAATAGCACAACAAAGAATGTTCTTTCTCAAGAAGCTCAAACTACCCAAGGAGTGGCTCATACAGTTCTACAAAGGAATTATTGAGTCTGTCTTCTGCATCTCTATAACTGTCTGGTTTGGTTCTGCAACCCAACAAGAGAGAAACAGACTTTAGAGGATAGTTAGAACTGCAGAAAAAACAATGGCTACCAACCTGCCTTCCATTGAGGACCTGTATACCGCACAGGTCAAAAAGAGGGCTGGGAAAATATTTACAGACCCCTCGCATCCTGGACATAAACTGTTTCAACTCCTACCCTCAAAACGACGCTATAGAGCACTGCACGCCAGAACAACTAGACACAAAGACAGATTTTTCCCAAATGCCATCACTGCTAAACAAATAATTCCCTCAACACTGTCAAATTATTCACTAAGTCTGCATTACTATTAATCTTCTCATCATTCCTATCACCTTTCTCCCACTTATGACTGCATCACTGTAACTTTGTTCCTTGAATCCTTATGATTTATACTGATTGTTTCCCAGTATGATTTGATTGCTTATTTGTTCCCTATGACTATCATTAAGTATTGGACCTTATGATTCTTGACGAATGTATTTTGTCATTTTAGGTACACCGAGAGCATTTGCACCAAAGACAAGAGGTTTTCCCGAACCCCTGCAAACTCCCAGCAGCCCACCCTTGATCATACCCTTCCTTGTGGACATTGACACATATGAGGAAGCTGGTGAAGGCTTGTGGGCTTCAATGGATGCATGCAGAATGGAGATCACAGCAGGCCTACAAAGGAGCAAAACTGTCACTAGTTCTCCAGTTATTTCTCCGATCCTAGTTGGCAGGCTGCCGTCTTACATTATTGCAAGTGAGGATGACTCCCTCAAGTCTGGTGCCAATTTTGTTTCTTCTTTGACCTACAAAGTAGGAGCACACCACCCTCCTGCAGATGTTGGCAGAGCCGGATGGCTCTACTCATAAGGTGTGGCATCATACCGCACTTTTCAAGATAGTCCCAAATGGGATGATGGGAAGTCTGAATGAAGGAAAGCCCCAAACTAGGGAATCAAAAGTAAAATCTGAGATTACATCTAGGGAAATTTTATTTTATTTATGTATTTATTAGATGTTTATCCTGCCTTTATAAGTAAATCTAGGCAGCAAACATTCATAACACTGCTCCCTCCGCCTCTTTTTCTCCACAACAACTATCTTGTGAGGTGGATTGGACTGAGAGAGAGAGCAACTGGCCCAAAGTCACCCAGTCTGCTTTCAAGCCTAAAGTGGGACTAGAATTCACCATTTCCTGGTGATTGGCTCAAAGCCACCCAGTCAGCTTTCATGCTTAAAGTGGGACTAGAACTTGCCATCACCCGGTGATTGGCCCAAAGCCACCCAGTCAGTTTTCATGCCTAAGGCAGGACTAGAACTCACCGTCTCCTGGTCATTGGCCCAGTCATCCATCTGGCTTTCATACCTAAGGTGGGACTAGAATTCACCATCTCCTGGTGATTGGCCCAAAGTCACCCAGTTGGCTTTCATGCCTAAAGTGGGACTTGAACTCACTATGTCCTAGGTTAACACCTTCACCACTACACCAAATTGCTCATTATTTAATCTCAGGCTCTTTGGCTGTTCACGAGGTAGGTGGCTGAGCCCATAGGTGTGGCTTTTATTGTGAGTCTCGTTGTAGTGTCTCAGTTATTGCATTTTGATGGTTTTAACTCTGCTTTGTATTTTGTTGAATATGGGTTTGTTTATTTGTTGTTAGTTATCCCGAGTAACGTACATCAGATAAGCAGCCATATTAGTTCTCTAAATAAATGAACAAACATAATATTGATTTAATAGTTCAGTGTCGAGACCGCCAGACTCCACCACGACTCTGGGTGGCTTACAATTAAAAAATAATTAAAAAGAAAACAGAGATATCAAAGAAAAGGGAAGACAAACCACAAAGAGTGCAGCAATTATTTTAAGCTGATGGAGGAATCAACGCAAAGTATAAAAAAATGGATCTCATTTTTTTTAGGCTTTTGATTTTAAACTCAGATACATAGTTTGCACCTTGATTGCACTGGAAAGAAACAGAGAGAGGGGGGAGAGAGAGAAAGAGAGAGATACAGAGAGAGATGAGAGAAAGAGAGAGAGAGATGAGAGAGAGAGAGAAAGAGAGAGAGAGATGAGAGAGAGAGAAAGGGAGAGAGAGGAGAGAGATGAGAGAGAGAGGAGAGAGAGAGAGAGAGAGGAGAGAAAGAGAAGAGAGAGAGAGGAGAGAGAGAGAGGAGAGCCTAAATTGAGAGAGAGAGAGATGAGAGAGAGATGAGAGAGAGAGAGGAGAGAAAGAGAAGAGAGAGAGAGGAGAGAGAGAGAGATGAGAGCCTAAATTGAGAGAGAGAGAGAGAGAGAGAGAGAGAGAGGAGAGAGAGAGAGAGAGAGAGAGGGAAAGAGGAGAGAGATGAGAGAGATGAGAGAGAAAGAGAGAGAGGAGAGGAGGAAGAGGAGGAAGGTAACAGCATTCCGTGCGCCTTTGGCATTGAGTCATGTTGGCCACATGACGGAGACGTCTTCGGCTTTGAAAGGAGATGAGCACTGCTCCCTACCGTGTTTCCCCCAAAATAAGACCCTGTCTTATATTTTTTTGAAGCCTGAAATAAGCGCTTGGCCTTATTGCCATGCGCTCAAAAGCCCAATTGGGCTTATTATCAGGGGACGTCTTATTTTGGGGGGAAACCGGGTAGAGTCGGGAACGACTAGCACATATGTGCGAGGGGAACCTTTACCTTTACCTTTAAGTGGTTCCAATTCTGCTTGAGAGGACTATGCCTGCCTGAGACACAGTCCAACTCATCCTGCTCGGCCTCTTCGCTGAGCCCCCATACTGGCCACGAACCCCACTCGTTCCTTACCTCGGCAGGCCTTGCGATCAGAGATAGACTTGCTCACGTCGCGGTAGAAGCCCTCTTTGCAGTAATGGCAGTGCCGCCCAGCCGTATTGTGCCGACAGTTGAGGCAGACGCCACCGCTCTTGCGTCCAGAGAGCTTGTAGAGCTCCATGTTGAAACGGCAACGTCGGGCATGAAGGTTGCAGTTACAGGCTGAAAAGGAAGAGATGGAACAGGTGAGAAGGGACGGACATTTTTCAACACCTAGCAAAAGGCTGGCTATAAAACAGCTAAGCGAGTAGGAATGCTCATGCCAACTTCCTTGAACAACAGGGCAGTGGTGAAATCCATTTTTTTTTCTACCGGTTCTGTGGGCGTGGCTTGGTGGGCATGGTTTGGTGGGCGTGGCTTGGTGGGCGAGGCAGGGGAAGGATACTGCAAAATCCCCATTCCCTCCCCACTCCTGGGGGAAGGATATTGCAAAAGTTTCATTCCCACCCTACTCTGGGGCCAGCCAGAGGTGGCATTTGCCGGCTCTTCTCTCACTTTTCTTCTTGATGCTGCAACTGCTATTCTAATAGCAAATCCTTCCTAAAACTTATTGCATTTCACTCTTGATTAAATTATCTTTCCATTGATATATAATTTTATGGTACTACTCCCACTCCAAAAAAAGTGGTGTTATTAGTTAGTTTTAGAAAATACACTTTTCCAAAAAGGTTTCCACAATTTTGGCCATTACTGTAGTTAGTTGACAGATTTCAGCATGGTGCCCACCAACTGGTATCTCTTGACCCCCTTCAAAGCAAGCAATTCAAAAACTGAGAGAAATCTCGGATTGATGATCCATAAAATTAATTTGAAACATTCCGTATTTGGCTGTGCCAAATATCAGGCTGCGATGTCCAAACACAGCCAGCCCATTTCTTGTATTGGTTAAAACTATCTCATCCTATCCTATCCTCTTCTCACTAAAAGCGACAGCAGGAAAAGAAATTAAGTTCGGTTTGAAGAAAATCCAGCTCTCCCCACTTTTAGCTTCAAGCTTTCATGCCAGGGCTCTAAAATCAGGGGGTTTTGGGGTGCTCTTAAATGCTCATGGATGTCCTCGCGGATTGGCACCAGCCTGTTGCTTGTTCAAATATTTTTTTTAACACCCTACCAAAAACCCTGATTTTGGAGCCCCTGGCGTGAAGGCTCGAGTTCAAAAGTTAGAAGAACTGTTTTCCATCTGTGGGAATCCTTGATTCGCACCCAGATGGCACCACGTTCCATCTAAAGTTGTTGGTTCAGAGTCCATCCAAAGACCCCCGTCTTGGCCTGGGTGCGGGGGAATCCTTTCTTATTTCTCGCCAGAGCTGTTATGGAAAGGGGAACCGCATCATCCTCAGCCAAGTTACAAAGCTGAGAAGAGAGCCAGGAGGCAGCGGAGAGACCTGCTAAAAACGCAGGGGTGTCAAACTCTATTTCATTGAGGACTGCATCAGGGTTGTATTTGACCTTGGGGGGCCAGGGTGGGTGTGGCCAGCTTGACATCGCTTGTGTCGGGGACACCTGTGGTGGCCTGAACACTCTGCCAGCGAAAATGGGCTCCCAAGCTCCATTTTTGGTTGCAACAGCCTCCTGCAACCCTCTGCCAGCGAAAACGGAGCTCAGGAGGTCTGGATAGCCTCCAACTACGCCGTCTACATTCCGACCTATGCTTAGTTCATAAGATTATTTACCAAAACCTCCTACCTGTAAATGAGGACTTTTAATTTCAACCGTAATAACACAAGGGCTATCAGTAGATTCAAACTCAATGTAATTCGCTCTAATCCTGATTGTAGGAAATATGACTTCTGCAATAAAGTAGTAAATGTCTGGAACACTCTACCTGATCCTGTAGTTAGTCTCGCTAATCCCCAGACCTTTTACCTTAAACTGTCTACCGTGGACCTTACACGTTTCTTCAGAGGTCCCTAAGGGGGAGTGCATAAGCGCACCAGCGTGCCTACCGACCCTGTCCTACTGTCCCCATTTATATGTATTCATTCTATGTGTTTATGGCTATGTTTTGCCTATTTATATCCTTTTATTTGTGCCAATTTTTTTCATGTGTCCATGTCTGTGTCTATACTGTTACTTGTTTCCTTCTACTTGTTGATAGATAGATAGATAGATAGATAGATAGATAGATAGATAGATAGATAGTAAATGATAATGATATAAAGATAGATACATAGTTAGATATACTGTAGATAGATGATAGATGATAGATAGTAAATGATAGATAGATAGTAAATGATGATAGAAAGATAGATACATAAATAGATAGATATAGATAGATGATAGATAGATAGATAGATAGATAGATAGATAGATAGATAGATGATAGATAGATAGATAGATAGATAGATGGTAAATGATAATGATAGATAGATGGTAAATGATAATGATAGATAGATGGTAAATGATAATGATAGATAGATAGAGATAGATAGATAGATAGTAAATGATAATGATAGATAGATATAGATAGTAAATGATAATGAGATAGATAGAAAGATAGAGATAGATAGATAGATAGATAGATAGTAAATGATAATGATAGATAGATAAACAGACAGATAGATGGTAAATGATAATGATAGATAGATAGATAGATAGGATAGATAGATAGATAGATAGATAGATAGATAGATAGATAGATGGTAAATAATGATAGATAGATGATAGATAGATAGATAGATAGATAGATAGGGATAGATGGTAAATGATGATAGATAGATAGATAGATAGATAGATAGATAGATAGTAAATGATAATGATAGATAGATAGATAGATAGATAGATGGTAAATGATAATGATAGATAGATAGATAGATAGATAGATAGATAGATAGATGGTAAATGATAATGATAGATGATAGATAGATAGATAGATAGATAGATAGATAGATAGATAGACAGACAGATGGTAAATGGTAATGATAGACAGAGAGAGAGAGAGAGAGAGAGATGGGGCTTGGAGAATGGGTCCCACCAACTCCAGAAACAGGGTTCAGTTGCAGGCAGTTGGGGAAAAAAAAAACACCACCCCAGCAGGCAGTCGACCGATGTGTTAGGCTTGGCAAGACCATCTCCATTCTCTTCCTTAACATGACCGTGCTTGAATCTGTGCTGCTAAAACGTGCCATTTGCACACGCTTCGCTTTCCCTCCCAAGTTGCACAGCTAAAAACTTGTCTCGCAACCGCCAGTCAGTTTTTGCTACAGCTCAATCGCGCTCTCTCTCTCTCTCTCTCTCTCTCTCTCTCTCTCTCTCTCTCTCTCTCTCTCTCTCTCTCTCTCTCAACTAATTACAGGCCTGAATGGTCCCTGCTGTTTGAGGGTATTAATAAGAATTTAATTGCATGCTATTGGGCTAATTATATAGCAGCTTTGCTTGCTTCCTTCCTCATGTAAGCCCAGCCAATTCCCCACTCCTTTCTGTTTTCTTTTTTCTTTTCTTTTTTTAAACTCACACAACTAATTAACCAATCAAGGTTCAAATAATCTGTAAATAATGGGGCAATTATGACCCAAGACTGGCGTTCTTTTGCCTTTTACGCAGGCTACTGAAATTCCCTGATGGAGCGGAGACCTGTCAATTTTCTCCGGCACGGCGTCTGCAAATTGGCTAGGAACGATTAGCCGGTGGGAGATTCTTCCTGAAATTTTAAGAGCGCCAACTTGTGCCAAACCCACAACCAAGTGGAGCTCTGCTAGCGGGTAAAGGGTCTGCTGTCTACCATCCCCGGAGATCTGCAGATGTTCCTTTCGCCAAGCCGGAGAAACCTGGTCTCGAAACAAAGCTGCCACACCCTCCACCCTCCAACTCTGTTCATAAAAGGGCTTGTGGAATGCCATGCAATGTTTATTTTGGCTCAGGAGGACCCGGTTGGGTTGCCCAAGCAAGCAGCTCTCAACGCAGAAGTAGTTTAACGAATTGCCCATCTTTTTTTTTTTTAAAAAAAATGTTTTCTATTTTTATCTCTCATAAACACATTTACATGTACAGTCATTTATCCATCATTTTTCATTCATCTTATCTTTTAACATTGAAACAGCGACGTCTACTGGGGCACGTCGTGAGAATGGCTGATGGTCGGATTCTGAAAGATCTCCTGTATGGAGAACTAGTGCAGGGAAAGCGCCTCAGAGGGAGACCACAGCTGCGATATAAGGATCTCTGCAAGAGGGACCTAAAGGCCCTGGGAATGGACATTAACGACTGGGAAACCTTGACCTCCGATCGTTCAGCTTGAAGGATAAAGACACATCATGGCCTTCTCCAATTCAAAGAGACACTTGTTTGGCAGGCCGAGGCAAAGAGGCAGTCCCGGAACCAGCAAAATCTGGGGGCTGGGCAGGGGACACAATGTATCTGCCCTCAGTGTGGAAGGGATTGCCACTCTTAAATTGGCCTTTTTAGTCACACCAGCTGCTGTTTTAGAACCTCTTTCCAGAGCATGATACCATAGTCTCTTGAGACTGAAGGATGCCAATGATGAATGATGATATTTTTAAACTTTCATTTTTACTTTTTATTTTTTCGGGGCTGCTCTTTTACCATTTACCTTTACTCCAATCTTTCTTCTTCTCCTCCCCTTCTCTTCCTTCCTCTTTCTCCTCCTTCCTTCCTTCTTCCTCTCCTTCTCTTTCCTACTTCCCCTTCCCTTCCCCCACTCCTCTCTTTTTCCCTCCTTCTAGCCTTCTCTTCTACTCCTCTTTCCCCTCCCTTTACTTCCTCTCCTTTTCCCTTTCTTCTTTCTCTCCTCTCCTCTTTTCTCCTCTCCTCTCTCTCTACTCCTTCCCCTCTTTCTTGTTGTTCCTCTTTTCAGTTCAATCTAAAGTGGTATTGCCCATCTTCAGTGTTCAGAAAAAAAGAGATGCTCAGACGGATGGCTTTGTTTGGGAGGAAACGGTTGGCAGGATGGTTTGACCTGCCAAAACATGATTTTAAGGGTGCCCCAAAAAGCTGGCACCATATTTGCATTCTCTAGTGGTTGTCTTGAAAGAATTCTGGGTTATGTGCAATTGAGACCAGAGAGGATTTTACTTTGGGGATGTTTGGATAAATAGTTTGGGGGGGGGTTTAGGAAACTTTGTTTTTGTAGATGACAAAAACAGCGAGATTAGAAATTAAAAGACGCTTGCTCCTGGGGAGGAAAGTTATGGCAAATCTAGACAGCTTACTAAAAAGCAGAGACATCACTCTGCCAATAAATGTGCGTATAGTCAAGGCCATGGTTTTCCCAGTTGCAATGTATGGCTGTGAAAGTTAGACCATAAGAAAGGCTGAGCGCCAAAGAATTGAGGCCTTTGAACTCTGGTGCTGGAGAAGGCAATCCAATTGGTCAGTCCAAGAGGAGATCAACCCTGACTGCTCTTTAGAAGGCCAGATCCTGAAGAGGAAACTCAAATATTTTGGCCACTTAATGAGAAGGAAGGATTCCCTGGAGAAGAGCCTAATGCTGGGAAAGATTGAGGGCAAAAGAAGAAGGGGACGGCAGAGAACGAGGTGGCTGGATGGAGTCACTGAAGCAGTCGGCGTGAGCTTAAATGGACTCCAGAGGATGGTAGAGGACAGGAAGGCCTGGAGGAACGTTGTCCATGGGGTCGCGATGGGTCGGACACGACTTTGCAACTAACAACAACAACAACAGCGAGATTAGTTGATGCACAAAGATGGAAAGATATGGCTTTGTCCACAAATTGATGAAGATGTTGGAGCTTGCTGGGAAGGCAAAATTCATTTTCCTTGTATCAGAGAAAATATTAGTGTTTATTGCTGACTGGAAACTCCTTAGAATTTTTTGTGCGAAAATAGAAAAAAAAAGATTAATGGTTGTGATGATTAGACAGATAGATTACAGAAAGAAGAAGTCTATCCTGTAGCCACGGAATAAGAAGTAAATTTATAATTGAACATATAACTGCGATAAAGGAGTTTTTCCTTTATCTTTCTGCTTTCCTTTCTATTTTTCTTTTACTTTCTCTTCTTTCCCTCTTCCCTCTCCATCCTTCTTTCCTTTCATGATGTGCCTTTTAAATTATAAATCTGAAGTTGGAGCTGCTCCTGTCAAGCTGAAGTGCAAAGAAAGGTAGGTAGATATGATGCATAAGGGCAGGAGTGGGCTGCTGGGAGTTTGCAAAGGTTTGGGAGAACCTCTAGCTAAGATTCTGTGCAGTTCGGAGAACCCCCAAATCCCACTCCTGGCTAGCCCCACCCACTCCTCCCCTCCCCTCTCAGGAGTCCCCATGCGGCCCGTTTTGGATGCAGGTAAGTGCAGGGCGTGCATGGAGGCTCGGGCAGGGCGAAAAATGGGCCTACTGGAGGGCCTCCAAAGCCTGGGGAGGCCGTTTTCACCCTCCTGGAGGCTCAAGAAAAGCCTCTGGAGCCCGGGGAGGACAACCCCCCCTACTGTGGTACAGGAGGCTGACTAGGCCATGCCCATCTTGGCCACGCCCACCCAGCAACCGGGCAAAGAACCCCTTGCTAAAATTTTTGAAGCCCACCCCTGCATAAGGGTATTCATCAATAAACTAGAAGAACAGAGATGTTCCTTTTATATTAGTTCTTAAATTATTAGGAGTTATTGTATAAATTCTCCTTTGAAAATAGCACTTGAAAATGGGTTGATGCAAACTTGAGAGTATCATGAATTTTGAAAACATCCTAGACAAGTGATTTTTTTCCTTCCTTCCTTCCTTCCTTCCTTCATTCCTTCCTGCCTGCCTGCCTGCCCTCCCTCCTCTTTCTTTCTTTTTTTCTTCTCTTTCTTTCTTTCTTTCTTTCTTTCTTTCTTTCTTTCTTTCTTCTTGCCTTCCTTCTTCTTCTTTCTTTCTTTCTTTCTTTCTTTCTTTCTTTCTTTCTTTCTTTCTTTCTTTCTTTCTTTCTTTCTTGGGTTAGGTTTACAGCAAGCAGAAGAGGTATTTAGAAACAACTATCATGAAATTTTAATAATGAAGTCTGCACAAGAAGATACAGTTGGCATCCCTCATTAGTTTTTGCTCAGAATCTAAGACCTTTTGGGGGGGGGGGGGAAAGCAAGAAATTTATACCGCAGCGACCGTATTTTTGCAGCTTGTTTCATTTTGCAGCGAAAGAGGTTTTGGTAGAGCAGATCCACTTTTTCCAGCCACCTGATGCTCATGGAACATCTCCACTCTGCATTATGCATGCTACTGCACCCCCAAAGCATTAATATCTCCATGGAAAAGGGGAACTTTACTGAGAGCCTTAGCAACAACCTCACACATACACACACACACACAGACACACATTCAGTGAGGGGGAGGGTTTTATGCAGATTCACCCTGATTGCCTTCCATTGATGGGGGTTTGCATCAGAATACCAATAGACCAGCCAAACAAAGGGTGAACTCAAAAGAGCACAAAAGAGGATCCCTTCCCCTCTGACCCTTAACCTTTAACCTTCCATTTTCCTGGGATCACCCCCCCCGCCTGCAATCCAACAGCCCCTGTTGATAAGGTAGGGTGTGATCCATTTTAAAATACCATAAATCACTTGTCTCCACTTTATCCCGCCCAGAGTTGCTCTGTGATGAGATGATGAGCGGCCGATACATTGAATAAAAATCAATCATTAAATTAAAACCTCAAATTTTAGAAGGCTTCTTCTCCTTGGCTGTCACCTGATAAAGCTATGGGGATTAGGGGACTGGAGGCTAAAACATATGAAGAATGGTTGCAGGAACTGGTTATGTCTAGTTTGATGACAAGAAGGACTAGGGGTGGCATGGACTAGGGCTGCCCCAAAGAAGAGGGAGTCAAGCTATTCTCCAAAACACCTGAAGGCAGGACAAGAAGCAACAGGTGGAAACTAATCAAGGAGAGAAGCAATTTAGAACTTAGGAGAAATTTCCTGACAGTGAGAATAATGAATCAGTGGAACAACTTGCCTCCAGAAGCTGTGAATGCTCCAACACTGGAAGTTTTTAAGAAGATGTTGGATAACCATTTGTCTGAAGTGGTGTAGGGTTTCCTGCCTAAGCAGGGGGTTGGACTAGAAGACCTCCAAGGTCCCTTCCAACTCTGTTATTATATTCTATTTCTCCAGGAGGAATCCAGAGCCGAGCCATGTAGAGTGTGAAAGGAATTAACCAAGACACAGACATGAGGGTCCAATCTAGACTTGAAAGCAAACCGATTCAAGGATAACTCTGGCCAATGAGGCCTTCATCTCTGTGAATTTGGAGGAGGTCACTTGGCAGAAGTAGGAGCTGTGCTTTGGTCAGCTGCAAAGTGGTGTCAAGCAGATTTATTTATTTATTTGTTTGTTTGTTTTAATTTCTATACCGCCCTTCTCCAATATAGGACTCAGGGCGGTGCACAGCCAAAGTAAAAAACCAGACATAGAAAAATTAAAAACTGATTAAAATAATTAGATAATTTGGCCATAATTAAAAACAATTCCAATTTAAAATAGTTTAAAAATTTGACTCAAGCCAGCCCAGCTAGTTGGAATAAATGGGTTTTCAGGGCCCGACGAAAAATCCGGAGGTCTGTTATTGTACGTATCTCTGGGGGAAGGTTGTTCCAGAGGGTGGGCGCCATCACAGAGAAGGCTCTCCCCCTGGGGGTCGCCAGCCGACATTGTCTGGCGGACGGCACCCTGAGGAGGCCCACTCTGTGCGAGCGTACTGGCCGGTGGGAGGCTATTGGTGGCAGAAGGCGGTCTCGTAAATACCCCGGCCATACACTGATGGCCAGAAGGTGGCACTGCAAGAACAAGTTCAGCCATTGACCCAACCAACCGATGACATTTTGCCTCTGGTCCCTTTCACTGCAACAGGATGCTAAAATGAACTGGGAGTTATACTGTCAGCCAACCTTCCCCGCTTCTTAGTTGACTGGCCTTCAAAGAAGGGGATGGCTTCATTGGCTGACTTTCTTCTTGAGAAGGATGGATTCCGGGACCCCTTGGGGAGATTTCACAAATGGACAGCTCCAATTGGGAAGCAGGCCCTGGAGGATGCCTTCTTCAGAGACACCATTCCAAAGAGATAGGTTGTCATGCTTTATACGGCACTGGTGAGGCCGCCTTGGAATACCATTATGTGCACCACGATAGAAAAAAGATGTTGAGACCCTGGAAAGTGTGCAGAGAAGAGCCACATAGATGATCAGGGATCTGGAGGCTAAACCATATGATGAATGATTTAGGAAGCTAGGTATGTGTAGCCCAAAGAAAGAGAAGGGTTAGACATGATAGCTGTCTCTTCCAGTAATATAATAATAATAAATAACAACAAAAACAAGAGCAAAGTTGGAAGAGACCTTGGAGGTCTTCTAGTCCAAACCCTACTTAGGCAGGAAACCCTACACTACTTCAGACAAATGGTTATCCAACATCTTCTTAAAACTTGCAGTGTTGGAGCATTCACAATTTCTGGAGGCAAGTTGTTCCACTGATTCATTGTTCTCACTGTCAGGAGATTCCTCCTTAGTTCTAGGTTGCTTCTCTCCTTGATGAGTTTCCACCCATTGCTTCTTGTCCTGCCCTCAGGTGCTTTGGAGAATAGCTTGACTCCCTCTTCTTTGGGGCAGCCCCTGAGATATTGGAAGACTGCCATCATGTCTCCCCTAGTCCTTCTTTTCATCAAACTAGACATACCCAGTTCCTGCAACCGTTCTTCGTATGTTTTAGCCTCCAGTCCTCTAATCATCTTTGTTACTCTTCTCTGCACTCTTTCTAGAGTCTCCACATCTTTTTTACATCGTGGCGACCAAAACTGGATGCCGTATTCCAAGTGTGGCCTTACCAAGGAATTATAAAGTGGTATTAACACTGACGTGATCTTGATTCTATCCCTCTGTTCATCCAGCCTAGAACTCGGTTGGCTTTTTTGGCAGCTGCTGCAACATGGCTGGCTCATATTTAAATGGTTGTCCACTAGACTCCAAGATCCCTCTCACAGTTATTACTGTTGAGCAAGGTACCACCTATACTGTACCTGTGCATTTTGTTTTTTCTTGCCTAAATGTAGAACCTTGCTTTTTTGTTTTTTCAGAAAAGAGGGGGTCAACTTATTCTTCAAAGCACCTGAAGGCAGGACAAGAAGTAATAGGTGGAAGCTTAATAAAGAGAGATCCAACGTAGAATTAAAGAGAAATTTTTCTGAGAGTCAGAAGAATTAATCAGTGCAACAGAAGTGGGAGGCTTTCAAGAAAAGTTTGCACAACCATTTGTTCAGGATGGTATAAGGCAGGGCTCTGCAACCTTAAACACTCAAAGAGCCATTTGGACCCGTTTCCCACAGAAAAGAAAACACCGGGAGCCACAAAACCCTTCCCGTGCCTGACTATTTCTTGAGCGGCCACCAAACTAGCATATGTAGTTGAATTAAACCTCCTGGTTTCTTCTGAAACTTTTCTTTTCTTGGATTTATCCATGGTTGGCCTACCGGGGGTCGAAAACCTCAATAAATTGCATGCCGGCGGGTGCTGCACATTGGTGGTTGTGACACATATTTTGAGCCGCAGCAGATGGATGAAAGAGCCACATGCGGCTCCAGCACCAGGAGACGGTGAGTTCTAGTCCCGCCTTAGCCATGAAAGCCGGCTGGGTGACTTTGGGCCAATCACTCCCTCTCAGCCCAACCCAAAACACGGGGTTGTTGTCACAGGGAAAAAAAGGAGAAAGGAGGAGTATTAGGCATGTTCGCCACCTGGAGTTATTTGTAAAAAAATAACAGCAAGATACAAATAAGATAAATAGTTTTAAAAGATAAAAATCCTGCAGAGAGCGTGAAGCAATTCAATCAGCCAAAGACAGGGCCAAGCTATTAAGCCATTAGTCAACATATTATGACAAGTTTCACAATGGATGCCACACCTGCTTATGCCTTCAGAATTGGATTTGTTCTTAAGCAAAATAGTTGGAAGGTAGTTATTGTTTTTTTTTAAATGTAAATTCAACTCGGAATGAAATTCAGAGAAAAGATGGGAGCAATCCAGGTCAGAAATGGAGGCTCTGGGACTTGGTTTTTCGCTTCCGAGAAGCACGGGAGAACATAGCCAGCTGGCGAGAGCATGGTTACAAATGTATAACCTGCTTACTGAATTGGCCCTTTTCAAAAAGAATAGAGTTGGAAGGGACCTCGGAGGTCTTCTAGTCCAACCCCCTGCTCATGCAGGAGACCCTATTCCCCTTGATAGCGAATCTGTGGCAGCTGGCACATGGAGCCCTTTCTGCAGGCACGCGAGCCGTCGCCCAGCTCAGTCCCACCACACATGTGCGCCAGGGGTGGGTTTTAATTTTTTTTACTACCGGTTCTGTGGGCGTGGCTTATTTTATGGGCGTGACTTGATGGAAATGTGACAATTCTTTAGGATTTAGCAGAGGTACTGGTCTACCAGGCTTTTAACTGCTTGCAGAACTGTAGCAATCTACTCATTCGTTTTTGGAGGCACCGGTCTACCACCACACTTGCCTTTTAATACTGATCAGCTGTAGGGTGACCTTCAGCCAGTCACTTTCTCTCAGCCCTGGGAAG
Source organism: Arizona elegans (assembly GCA_022577455.1). Lineage (NCBI taxonomy): Eukaryota > Metazoa > Chordata > Lepidosauria > Squamata > Colubridae > Arizona > Arizona elegans. The sequence goes on along the minus strand of JAKOOJ010000022.1, from coordinate 11,857,567 downwards.
GAGACAATGACAAATCGTTTTTGAAATACCTTGCCAAGAAAACGGCAGGGATTTGTTCAGGTTTTTCTCTGAAAATCAGATGCAATTGAACGGAAGGAAGAAAAACAAATGGCATTCTAAGAAGACATTGCGAAAATAGACCCATTTAAAGTGAATATAAAGATAAAACCAGAGATTTTTCTCTTAGGTTTAATAGATAAGAGCACTTGGGGTGGGGTGAGGGGAATGAAACTTATTTATTTATTGTTTATTGGTTCGATTTAGATGCCGCCCTTCTCCGGAGACTCAGGGTGGCTTACAATGCGTTAAGCAACAGCCTTCATACTTTTGTATATACCTGCTTAGTAGGGCTTTCGGCCCACCCTAAGCGGTGTTCTTTTTTATACAAAGTCAGCTTATTGCCCCCACAAGCCGGGGTCCTCATTTTACCTACCTCGAAAGGATGGAAGGCTGAGTCGACCTTGAGCCTGGTGAGATTTGAACTCGCAGTAATTGCAGGCAGCTGGCAACTAAGTGCTACTTAACAGCACTTTAGTCCACTGCACCACCAAGGCTTTGTGTGGTGCAGATATACACCAAATATAACTTTGATGTTATATATGCTGACAGCAGCAAGAATATACTCCATGCAGAAAAATATAAGAACATTTTGATTCACAGAACGGATGAACCGCTGCAAAAGTTGATGGAGTTAGCAGAGACGGCTCAATTGACTGCTTTGATTTAAAAATAATAATAATAATTTTGTTTCTACTTAGAAGAAGTTTACTTTTAGACTTTGCACTTGAGGTGGGAAAAAATGAAACTTTGATTTTGGGTTTTGCTGACTTGACAGGTTCACCGTTAGGGAAATGGCTAGTCTATATGATTACGTAAAAGTAAAAAGTTGAGGTTTTATGTTACTACGTTATTTGACTACAAGTTGGAAGTTGGAAGTCAATGCCTTTCTTTTTCTTTTCCCTTTTTTCCCTGCACTTTTTTCCTCTTCCCTTTTTCCTCCCCTATTTTTCCATCACCTTCATTTTTCTTTGCATTTCTGTATTTTATATTTTATATAAAACTAACAAAATATTTGTTTTAACATAAAAGAAAATTGACCCGTGCACTAAGTTGGCAGAACATATAACAACATCCAACACACAGAGAGGGAGAGAGACAGAGAGAGAGAGAGGGAGAGGGAGATGGAGGGACAGAGAGAGATGGAGAGAGAGGGAGATACAGAGAGATACAGAGAATGGGAGAGAGAGAGAGAGGGAGGGAGAGAGAGAAAGACAGAAGGAGACAGAGAGAGAGACAGAGACAGAGGGGGAGAGAGAGGGAGGGATAGAGAGAGAAAAAGAGAGAGACAGAGAGGGAGAGAGAGAGACAGAGACAGAGAAAAAGAGAGAGACAGAGAGAGAGAAAGAGGGAGGGAGGGAGAGAGGGAGGGAGAGAGAGGGAAGGAGAGAGAGAGACAGAGAGAGAGAAAGAGGGGAAAGAGAGACAGAGAGAGAGAGAGAGAGAGAAAGAGGGAGGGAGAGAGAGAGAGAAAAAGAGAGAGACAGAGAGGGAGAGAGAGAGACAGAGACAGAGAAAAAGAGAGAGACAGAGAGAGAGAAAGAGGGAGGGAGGGAGAGAGGGAGGGAGAGAGAGGGAAGGAGAGAGAGAGACAGAGAGAGAGAAAGAGGGAAAGAGAGACAGAGAGAGAGAGAGAGAGAGAGAAAGAGGGAGGGAGAGAGAGAGAGAAAAAGAGAGAGGGAGGGAGGGAGGTACAGAGAGAGAGAGGGACTGAGAGAAGACAGACAGACATCAGAAACACACAGAGACATAATTTATCGTGATTAAAACTCTCCAAGTCTAATCTAGACAGCCTGTGGCTAGAAACCAGGAGACCCTGAGTTCTAGTCCTAGCTTTGGCCCAGAAACCAACTGGGTGACTTTGGGCCAGTCCTTCTCTCTCAAACCTGGGAAGCAAGCAATGGCAAAACACTTCTAAAATCTTGCCAAGATAACTGCTGGGACTCACCCAAGGGTGACGGGGTTACCAGGAGTCAAGACTGACTTGACGACACCCCTCCACCTCAAAACCCCTAACCCAATCCAATCTAACCAAACTTTTAATCTTAATCAAATGGTTAAGTGAGAATGTTGGGTGAGAATGTAATCTCTGGTTTGGAATTAACCAGCCTCAGTACTTTTAATGTTTTCCTTTGTATTTTTCTCCACGGGCACTTCATTCCCTGAATCAATGGCCTGAGGAAAGACTTAATGGAGGGTTCTCAAACTTTAGGTCACGATCTCCTTCCTCTGGAGGTCGCGGAGGTCACCCCGGCCACGCTTGCTTTGCCACAGGGAGAACACTGCCAATAAGGCAGCCCTGTTTTGCCTCCGCAAGCTCCCGGTTTTGAAAGTTGACAAAATCATAGGCGGAATACAGAATGACCAGAATTGGAAGAGACTTGGATCTTCTAGTCCAACTCCTTGCTCAAGCAAGAGTCAAGCAGAGTCAAGAGAGGAATCAGCCTGGAGTCTTTACGTTCCCATAAGAAATCTAAGTCCAAATCCATCTTGAATTCCGTTGACTCTTCTTATCTAGCGCCAATGTAGTGCTGAATATTGGTTGACTAGATTCTTGTGCACAAGGGATGAAATCCAGCAGGTTCTGACAGGTTCTGGCGAACCGGTAGCAGAAATTTTGAGTAGTTCGGAGAACTGGCAAATACCACCTCTGGCTGGCCCCAGAGTGGGGTGGGAGTGGAGATTTTGCAATATCCTTTCCCCCAGGAGTGGGGTGGGAATGGAGATTTTGCAGTATCCTTCCCCTGCCATGCCCACCAAGCCACACCCACCAAGCCACGCCCACCAAGCCACACCCACAGAACCAGTAGTAAAAAAATTTGAGTTTCACCATTGCTTGTGCATAAGGTAAAGGTAAAGGTTCCCCTCGCACATATGTGCTAGTCGTTCCCAGCTCTAGGGGGCGGTGCTCATCTCCGTTTAAAAGCAGAAGAGCCAGCGCTGTCCGACGATGTCTCCATGGTCATGTGGCTGGCATGACTCAGCGCCAAAGGAGCACGGAATGCTATTACCTTCCCACCAAAGGTGGTCTCTATTTTTCTCCTTGCATTTTTTACGTGCTTTCGAACTGCTAGGTTGGCAGAAGCTGGGACAAGTCACGGGAGCTCACCCTGTTACGCAGCACTAGGGATTCAAACCGCTGAACCTATGACCTTTCGATCGACAAACTCAGCATCTTAGCCACTGAGCCACCACATCCCAATCTTCTTGTGCATAGGCATGAGCAATGGATCAATAGATCTGGAACTGAACGTGTGGCTCTGATCCTTTGTGCCTGACAATTAGCCAGCCATGCTCATGCTTTGGCAAGGAGTATATTTATTTATTATTTTATTTTATTTATTTTGTCGCATTTCTATGCTGCCCAACTCCCAAGGGACTCTCATATGCTGATGAATCCTAGCCTGGCCTTCTAAGAGCAACTAAAACGATTAAAGGCCTGGAGGCTAAAACATATGAAGAATGGTTGCAGGATGTGGGTTTGGCTAGTCTAGAGAAAAAGAGCACTAGGGATGACAGGATAGCAGTATTCCAGTATTTAAGGGCTGCACAAAGAAGAGGGAGGAAGGGGTCAATTTATTTTCCAAAGCACCTGAGGGCAGGATAAGAAATAATGGATGGAAACTAATCAAGGAGAGAAGCAACCTTGAATTAAGGAGAAACTTTACCCTTAACCCTAATCTTAACAGTGAGAACAATTAAGCAGTGGAACTGCTTGCCTCCAGAAGTTATGGCTGCTTCATCACTGGAGGTTTTTAAGAAGAAGTGGTTGGACAATCATTTGTCTGCAATGATATAGGATCTCCTGCCTGAGCAGAGGGTTGGACTGGAAGACCTCCAAGGTCTCTTCTCTTCTCTTCTCTTCTCTTCTCTTCTCTTCTCTTCTCTTCTCTTCTCTTCTCTTCTCTCTTCTCTTCTCTTCTCTTTTCTTCTCTTCTCCTCCCCTCCCCCCCTCCCCTCGTCTCCTCCTCTCCTCTCCTCTCCCCTCCCCTCCTCTTCTTCCCTTCCCTTCTTTCTTCTCTCTTTCCTTCACTCCCAATCCCACTCCTTTCCTTTCCATTTCCATTTCCACTCTTATACTTATTTTTTCTTTGCCTCTTCTCTTCTCTTCTCTTCTCTTCTCTTCTCTTCTCTTCTCTTCTCTTCTATTCTATTCTATTCTATTCCAATCCATTTCCATTTCCAATTCTAATTCCAATTCCAATTCAAAATCCAAATCCAATTCAGAATAGAATAGAATAGAATAGAATAGAATAGAATAGAATAGAATAGAATAGAATAGAACCGAACAGAATAGAACAGAATAGAACAGAATAGAATAACATAACAGAGTTGGAAGGGTCCTTGGAGGTCTTCTAGTCCAACCCCCCTGCTTAGGCAGGAAACCCTACACCACTTCAGACAAAGGGTTATCCAACATCTTCTTAAAAATTCCCAGTGTTGGAGCATCCACAACTCCTGGAGGCCAGTTGTTCCACTGATTATTCCTATTCCTATTCTCAGCCTGGCCCATTTTGACCCACCTTTCCCTTGCCAGCAGAGGGGCTTCCAACTTTAAGTGGGCCTTCAGAAGGGCCTGGTTCTGGTTCTGCAGACCCTGCCCAATGCGGTGGGCCTGGCCTACAGGCAGCAAACCTCCCCTGCCATGGGACAGGAAAGGAGGGGCATCTTTTAATTGCTCCTAATTGCCGGGCCTCTTCCTGCTGGCCAGAGAGATGTCCCATTTGAAAGACACAGAGGGGGAAATGCTTGGGCAGCTAATCCGGCTTTCAGCCACTAAGCCTCTTTGGAGGTGTGTGATTTAGGAGCCCTTTCACACAGCAGCAACAGCACAAAGACCCGAAAAGCAAAAAGGGGGAAAGGAGGAGATGGGGCCGAGAGGAGAAAGTTTCACACGGCAGGCTGGCTGGGCTTAGCTGCCTTTGTGGAGCTGTTCTCCTTGGGGATGTCTGAAAGAGTCACGGCCTGCCTCTCTCCCTCCTTCCCTTTCTCTCCAAACCTTGGCTGACATTCCTATTTCACTCCATCTGCCAAAAGGTGGGCTCCCCATCTACCCACCCACCCCAAATCAAGCAAAGGAGGCTCAAGAGCAGTGGTGGGTTTCAAACATTTTGTACTACTGGTTCTGTGGCTATTGCATCTGTCTTTGGGTTGAGAGCAGTGGTGAGTTGCCCCGGTTCAGACTGGTTCACAAGAACCGGTAGTAAAATTGACGAGAGGCTCCACCCACTGACCCGGACATCATCATTCAGTGGTGGGTTTCAACATTTTTTACTACCGGTTCTGTGAGTGTGGCTTGGTGGGTGTGGCATGACTTGGCGGGCGTGGCGTGGCTTGGCTTGGCTTGGCGGGCGTGGCAGGGGAAGGATACTGTAAAATTTCCATTCCCTCCCCACTCCAGGGGAAGGATAATCTCCATTCCGTCCCCAATCTCCATTGTAAAATCTCCATTCCGTCCCCAATCCAGGGGAAGATTACTGCAAAATCCCCATTTCCTCCTGATCAACTGGGATTTGGGAGGCAGAGAATAGATGGGGGTGGGGCCAGTCTGAATTTTTACTACCGGTTCTCTGAACTACTCAAAATTTCCACTACCGGTTCTCCAGAACTGGTCAGAACCTGCTGAAACCGACCTCTGCTCAAGAGATATCTCCCCCAGATATGAGCTTGGCTGGGTGATGTAAAGGTAAAGGTTCCCCTCGCACATATGTGCTAGTCGTTCCTGACTCTAGGGGGCAGTGCTCATCTCCGTTTCAAAGCCGAAGAGCCAGCGCTGTCCGAAGACGTCTCCATGGTCATGTGGCTGGCATGACTCAACGCCAAAGGTGCACGGAACACTGTTACCTTCCCATCAAAGGTGGTCCCTATTTTTTCTACTTGCATTTTTTTTACTTGCTTTCGAACTGCTAGGTTGCTAGAAGCTGGGACAAGTAACAGGAGCTCACCCCGTTACGCGGCACTAGGGATTCAAACCGGTGAACTGCCAACCTTTCGATCGACAAGCTCAGCGTCTTAGCCACTGAGTGTCCCACACACAGTCTAAAAAAACGCAAATGACCAAATGACCGCAAAGAATATAAACCTTTCCATTCCCCACCATCATCCAATCAGAGCTGAAGAAGCTCCTTGGATGAGAAGCGAAACGTCTTCAAAGAAAACCCAAGAAAGTCCAGTTGCCTCTTGAAAAATGCACCTTTGGGACAATTCTGACCTGGATCTCCATAGACATTCACACAGGTCAATAGATGTAACCCAGGTCAACGAAAGCTCTAATCAACAGTTCATGTGACATGATCCAATGTTTAGATTAGGGTTGATCTTGGTTAGCGTATATATGCGGGTGGGATACAACCCAGCCTGTTTCATTAGTATAGGATTGAAAAGATCGAAAGGGTTAACTCAATAATCGAGTTCATCATGCTGTGAGAATACAGCCCTCAGATCTGGGTTAATATCTACCTGTTCTTTTACTTGTGGTTTGGGGTTGCATTAGAGCCAACCTGTACTAAGTTTCCAGTTGAATCAGTTCACTGGTCCGGTTGGCTCACCAAGATCAAAGGTGATGTCAAGAGACAAGGATTGGGTAGCTTAACTGAACAGAAGTTATTCATTGACTTATTCCATTCATGAATATGCCATTCATCTTTCTTTCCAGACTGTTGGGCCATTCTGCGACATTAGAGTGTCAAACCAACGTTGCTTCTGCTTCATAGCAAGTCAGCCATTAAGATCAAGGGAGATGAGGAACATCAAGAGCTTCAAGAAGTTTGCAAGTGAGAGAAAACTGGTTAACTCAAAAGGACAATCTTCCTTTTTTTTTTTTGGAGAAGGTTTTCTTGATTCTTCTAGGTATGTCTAGTTTGATGAAAAGAAGGACTAGGGATGACATGATACCGTGTTTCTCTGAAAATAAGACCCTGTCATATATATATATATATATATTTGAACCCTGAAATAAGTGCTTGGCCTTATTGCCATGCACTCAAAAGCCCAATTGGTCTTATTATCAGGGGATGTCCTATTTTGGGAGAAACAGGGTAGCAGTTTTTCCAATATCTCAGGGGCTTCCATAAAGAAGAGGGGGTCAACCTATCCTCCAAAGCAGCTGAGGGCAGGGCAAGAAGCAACGGGTGGAAACTCATCAAGGAGAGAAGCAACTTAGAACTAAGGAGAAACTTCCTGATAGTTAGAACAATTCATCAGTGGAACAACTTGCCTCCAGAAGTTGTGAATGCTCCAGCACTGGAAGTTTTTAAGAAGAGATTGGACAGCTACCTATCTGAAAGGGTTTCCTGGTTGAGCAGGGGGTTGGACCAGAAGACCTCCAAGGTCTCTTCCAGCTCTATTTTGATTGATTGATTGAAACCTGTTCTTCTCAATGTTATTTCAGAAAGCAGGTTGGCCAAAGGTGAGAAATAGAGAGGGAGGGAGGAAGAGAGGAAGGAAGGAAGGAAGGAAGGAAGGAAGGAAGGAAGGAAGGAAGGAAGGAAGGAAGGAAGGAAGGAAGGAAGGAGGAAGGAAGAAAAAGAGAGGAAGGGATAGAAAGAAAACATGACTTGATCTCAGATTATAGTTCTTAGAGCATCAATTGACAATATCACTGCACTGCAGGGAGGGAATCTAGCTATATGAATAAATAGAACCAAGGAAGGAAGGAAGGAAGGCTGATATTATTATAATAAGCCAGTTATTCAAGGTAGTTCTTTAAAAAAAAAGATTTAGGCTACCTACTACAATATTTGGCCTTCCCTCCCTATCAGTTTCCCAACGGTTCTATTTTCCACATGGAGATATATATAGAAGTGTTTTTCTGTCGAAGCACCTGGTCTATCCCAACATGTGGGAGGGAGCATACTGCTTCCCTTTCACCTTTCAGCTCCAATCCAGGAGCCCTCAAGCAGTCACATTCACAACAAACCATTTTTTATACCAAATTTATAATATATAAAATTCAAGATGGTAGCCCCAAACATATGATTGATGCCCCATTCTTTTCAATATGCACTGTGGACACCTCTGTCTTCCAGAGAGCTAACAACAGGTAGTCCTTGACTTACAACAACTCTATCTTTGCACACAAGTGCATAGATTTACAACAGTTCATTTAGTGACCGTTCAAAGTTACAACGGCATTGAAAAAAGTGACTTATGACCGTTTTTCACAGTTATCGCCTTTGCAGCATCCCCATGATCACGTGATCAAAATTCAGACGCTTGGATCATACTTATGACCATTGCTGTGTCCAAGGGTCACATAATCCCCTTTTGCGACCTTTTGACAAGCAAAGTCCATGGGGAAGCCAGATTCACTTAACAACCCGAGTTACTAACTTATCAACTGCAGTGATTCCTTTAACAACCATGGCAAGAAAGGTCGCAACATGGGGCAAAACTTACTCAACAAATGTCTCAACTCAACCACAGAAATGTTGGGTTCAATGGTGGTCATAAGTTGAGGACCAACTTATGTAGTTCTGACTGCCTGAAACCAGATGTGTTGTGGTCCGCCAGCAGCCTGCGAAGCTGGCAGCGGAGTTGGACAGTGAGGAGGCTGGGGAGGAACATTGGCCAGTCCTGGAGTCTGGGGAAGGCCCAGACGAGGGCTCTGCGCTGGAGGCAGAGATGGGGCCAGGACCATCTGGGAGTGATGCGTGGACTCCGGAGCCTCCAGAGTCGGACAACAGAGAGGCAGAGGAACAGGAGGAGCCTGTTTCTAGTGCACGCATGAGAAGAGCTGCCAGAAGGCATGAGCAGCTAAAGCAAAAAGGACGACTCAGGAGTAAGGCCAGGAGATGATTGGCCCTTCCCATAAGGCTTAAAAGAGCAGCAAAGGCTCTTGGGCTCTTTGTAGGAAAGCAACATTGCTAAATCTGTTTTCCAGTCGGCTTGTTTCTGAGCTTCGTGGGGCTTTGCCAAGAAAGGCCTTTGGCAGAGTGCCAAAGAAGATAAAGGTTTGGGATAAGCCAGAAGGACTTTTTCTGAAAGACTTGTTTTGGAATTTATTTGGACTAAGCTGGGAATGAAGTCATTCTCAGCTGTTATAATAAAATAGTTTTGTTTGAGACTAATTGTGTCCTGTAATGACTAAGTGAGCCGAGGTCACAACAAGATGAACCAGAAGGCTGAGAAAGAGGATGGGGAGAAAAACCCCTCTTACCTAAACATTCGTTGGCCTCCCTGGCTGTGGCCCTCTGCCAGGGACGATCATAATGGAAAGGTTTGCAGCGATCACACTCGGGCCCTTCGGTGTTGTGTTTGCAGTCGCACACCAGCTTGCCTTCCTTGTCCTTCACACAGCGCGAGGCGTGCCCGTTGCACTTACACCGTCCGCCAACCTGGAATTCCCCCACGGCATAATAATAGGAAGATGAGCTTCCTCCACCGTCCTCATCCTCGTGGTCCCGTCCTCCGAGTTCCCGGAAGAGATGAGGACGGCTGAAAATGACCCGGATATCGGTAGCCGTCACCCAGTCTTGAAGGACAGGGCTGTTGTCAAAATCTTGAGCTGACGGACGCCCATCCAATGTGCTGAAGGCGATGAGCCCGCCAGTCAAGGGGTAGAGATCGGTGTGGCCATCCGTACACAGGGCCTCCTGCTCGTTCTGTTTAGTAACCGTGGCCTTGTTGGGCTTCCCGTAGATCTTCCGACATTGGGACGAATAGTATTGATAAGGCACCCAACTTTTGCCGTAATCCATGGATTTAAAAACAGCAGCCGATTCCGGACGGGGCGAGCAGAACTGGAGGCTGACGTAGATGACCTCAAACTTCTTGGCCAAGGAGAGGGTGAGGCTGACATTTTGGGGAGAGTGGTGCAAAGTCTCCGAACGCCAGCAAGTCATGTTGGCCGCCGTGTTGAGGTCCGTGAGATAGGATGCCGGGTGAGCTTTCCGGGGGTCTGACGAATCGCAGTGGCGGGTGGGGGGCTTCCCACATGTGCTGGAGGCATGGACGTCCCTGCCAAAGGCCGCATTGACAAACTCTGGGATGCAACGGCGAGGTGCCCCTTTTTCGTCGTAGCAAGGATCTGGTGGGATCTGCTGCATGGCAAAGGGGTTAACGCCCTGGGAGAAGTCCACCCTACAGAGAATCAGGAGCAGGCATACAGCAGCTACGGAGCCCATCCTGTTGCAGGGCCTTCTGGAGTCCCCGAAAACAGCTTCTCTCTGAAGGGAAAGCAAAGAAAGTGTTGGAAACAAGAGTCAGTTCTCCAGGGACTGTGGGAGGAAGAAAGAAAGGGAGATGCCCAGGAGGTATGAGGAGGCTGAATGGGGGAAGGTGGACTAGAGAAGATCAGGCTAAAGACTTGCAAATGTTTGAAAAGGGGCCTGGTGGAGAAATAGATCACCTGCTACTGCATGGCTAGGAGCAAAAAAAAAAAATGTGGACTGAAGTTCAGGTGAAGGAAGGAAAGAAAGGGAGGGAGGGAGGGAGGGAGGGAGGAAAGAAAGAAAGAAAGAAAGAAAGAAGAAAGAAAGAAAGAAAGAAGGGAGGGAGGGAGGGAGGGAGGAAGGAAAGAAAGAAGGATGAAAGAAAGCAAAGGACAGAAGAAGAGATGAAGGGAAGGGAAGAGAAAGGAGGGAGGGAGGAAGGAAGGAAGGAAGGAAGGAAGGAAGGAAGGAAGGAAAAACAAAAGAGGAAAAGAAAGGAAAGGAATGGAAAGGAAAATAAACAGAAAGAAGGAAAGGAAGGGAAGGGGAAAGGGAAGGAGAAGGAAGGAAGGAAGGAACAAAGGAAGGAAGGAAGGAAGGAAGGAAGGAAGGAAAAACAAAAGACGGAAAGGAAAATAAATAGAAATGAAGGGAGGGGAAGGGGAATAGAGGGAGGGAGGAAGGAAGAAGGATGGAAGGAAAAACAAAAGAGGGAAAGGAAATAAACAGAAATGGGGGAAGGGAAGGGAGGAAGGAAAGAAGGGAGGAAAGAAGGAAAGAAAGAAAGAAAGAAAGAAGGAAAGAAAGAAAAAGAAAGAGCAATGCCACCAGGTTCAGCCTCAAGGAATCCTTTCCTGCATTTGCTCTAGGGACAGCGTTCCCCTCTGCTCCCTCTTCTCCCCAGGGATCAAGGTCTTCTTCCTTTATATCTCCCCTCCTGTCCTCTTTTTTTTGGAAGGAGGGGGAGCCCCTCTTTCCATTCCTCCCCAGCTCTCCATCTTCCAGTTCTCCCCAACCTTCCGATGTCCCCGGGGATGGCTGAGTGTATTTCCCGCCACATGCCGGGTGAAAATTCAAAGGTTTAATTAGCTCCTAATGCTCTCAGTGGGAAAGCTGGTCAGCTTGTAAATCTTGCCTCCAACATCAAAGGCCGAGGGGGAAGGTGTGAACCCAGCAGGACTGAGCCAACCCCACTGGGCCACCATTGTCTCCAAGGACCGATGCTTGTTCCCACCCATCGCAAAGCCGGGGCAAGAGTTTAAGCTCTGAAAGGGATGTTAATCAAGCAATTTCCCGCCTGGCTGCTTCTCCTCCTGGGTTTCTTGGAAGTGCTGGTCCCCGGAGCTTAGTTTACACATGCAAGAGGAGAATAACGGGAAGGCCGGGGCCGAAGCAGAGTTGGCGGGCAAGCATCCTGCCACCTCCACCCTGGGCCCCGCGTTAATTCTAGGATTGGGTCTCAGGAAAGAATATCAATTTAAGAGAGAATTTTTAATCTAATTTTTTTAAAAAAATTTAATTTATAAAGTTTATCTAGGGATTTAAGGAAGAACATTTATACTTTTTAAACTTTTTTTTAAATCTATGAATTTCAGGAAGGGCTGTTTAAATTTAATATCTAACTTTTTTTTTTAATCTATGAATTTCAGACAGAAAGACTAAACATTTAAGGTTTACCTTGCTCACTTTTTTAAATCTATGAATTGAAGGAGGATCTATTTACATTTAATGTATCCATTTTTAACCTTTTTTATCTATGAATTGAAAGGACTGTTTAATCTCTAATTTTTTATATATATGAATTTCAAAAAGAAAGATTTACATTTAATGTTTACATTTTTAACTTTTTAATCTATACATTTAAGAAAGAAATCTTTCTTCTCTTCACTTCCTTTCCCTCTCCTTCCCTTCTTCATCCCTTCCTTCCTTCCTTCTTTCCTTTCCTTTCCTTTCTTCCTTCCTTCCTGCCTGCCTGGCTTTCTTTCTTTCCTTTCTTTCTCTTTCCTTCCTTCCTCTCTTCCTTCCTTCCTTCCTTTCTTTCTCTTTCTTTCTTTCTCTCTCTTTCCTTCCTTCCTTCTTTCCTTCCTTCCTTCCCTTCCTTCCTTTCTTCCTTTCCTTTCTTTCTCTTTCCTTCCTTCCTTCTTTCCTTTCTTTCTCCTTCCTGCCTTCCTTCCTTCCTTTCCTTTCCTTTCCTTTCCTTTCCTTTCCTTTCCTTTCCTTTCCTTTCCTTTCCTTTCCTTTCCTTTCCTTTCCTTTCCTTTCCTTTCCTTTCCTTTCTTTTTTTCTTTCCTCTTTCTTTCTTTCTTTCTTTCTTTTCTTTCTCCTTCCTTCCTTTCCTTCCTTCTTTCCTTCTTTCCTTTCTTCCTCTTTCTTTCTTTCTCTCTCTCTCTCTTTCTTTCTTTCTTTTTTTCTCGGGTTAGGTTTAGAGCAAGCAGAAGATGCTCTGGGTATATAGAAACTATCATGAAAATTTAGTAATGAAGTCTGCACAAGGAGATACAGTTGGCATCCATCATTAGTTTTGCTTAGAATCTAAGACCTTTTGACACACAAACACACACACATACAAATACACACGTTTCCCCCCAGAGTCCAGACATAACATAGTTTGATCAATTACTCAAGCAAATCCTTGTGTCACCGGTGCAGAATTTCATACTGAAATACATAGATCGAGTTTGTAGGCTAAGCAGCCTGCGCGGCAAATCCTGAATTCCACCACACCGTCAAAGAGGGGGAGAACCAAAGGGGGACCGATAAAAGGGGCAGCGGCTGCCCTCCTTTCCGACCTTTGGCATGCCGACAGGTTCTCTCCCCCCCCATCGCCCCCCCCCCTAAGTTGGAGAAGGGCACCCTCAGCTGCAGGACTTCCCAGTGCTGGATGAGTTAGATGCCTCCGCGGGCCTCTGAAACGCTTCCAAGTTTTTCCCCGAGATGGAAAGAGGCGGAATTAGATACACTTGCTTTCATATTAAAGGAGCGAAGGGACGCTCAGAAGGATAGGAAGAGAGCCAAAAAACTAAAACCACGACCTGCTTGCAAGCCTACCCTGCCAAAGAAAAGGGAAAAGAAAGAAGGATGCTTGAAATATTAATTTCAAAATACACATTTCCCCTGGAAGCCAAGAAAGGGTGAGGGAATTCTTTCCACTCAGCTGTCAGAAGCCGAGAGCCACACAATCTCTTTGTTTCCAGCAGGCCCAGCAAAGACGGAGGGCATTCAACTTTGCCCACCCCACCCGCCCGCCATCTTGAAACGGGGCAAAAAGGCACAGGAAGCTGATCCTCCCCCACTAATGGGGCCAAAAGCAGAATAACAGAATTGGAAGGGACCTGGGAGGTCTTCTAGTCCAACCAGTGGTGAAATGTAAAATTTGTTATTACCGGTTCTGTGGGTGGGACTTGGTGGGTGGGTGGGTGGGGGTAATGTGACTGGGTGGGCGTGGCCAACTTTTTCTTTTTTTTTACTTTTAAAAGCATTTTTTCTACAACCTTAAGAGGTTGCAGAAAAAAAATGCTTTTAAAAGCCTCTGATGATTAGGCTTCTCGGCTGGGATCGTCAGAGGCTATTAAAGGCATTTTTTCCCCTACAATCTAGAGCCTGTAGAAAAAAAAATGCTTTTAAAAGCCTCTGACGATCCCAGCTAAGCCGCGCGATCATCAGAGGCTTTTTTTTTTTACTTTTAAAAGCTTTTTTTCAGCCAAAGAGGTTGTAGAAAAAAATACTTTTAAAATGGGGGTGGGAAGCCTCTGATGATCGGTTGGCTCAACTGGGCATGGGGAGGTCAAGGATTTTTGCTACCGGTTCTCCGAACTACTCGCCGCCATCGCTACTGGATCAGGCGATCCGGTCCAAACTGGGAGCATTTCACCCCTGAATCCAACCCCGTGTTCAAGCAGGAGACCCTATTTCATTTCAGACAAAAGGGCTGTCCAATCTCTTCTGCGATGTTGGAGCGCCCACAACTTCTAAAGACAAGCCGTTCCGGTGATTAATTGTTCTGTCAGAACATGAGAGGAATCAGAACTCCTCTCCCAGGAGTCCCCACGCAGCCCATTTTGGATGTAGGTAAGTGCAGGACGCATGTGGAGGCTCAGGGAGGGTGAAAAACAGGCCTACTGGAAGTTCGGGAAAGGCCTCCGGAGCCTGGGAAGGCCATTTTCCCCCTCCTGGAGGCCCGAGGAAAGCCTACGGAGCCTGGAGAAGGCAAAAATGTCCCGTCCCCCCTGCCGTGGTGCAGGAGGCCAACTAGGCCACACTCACCATGGCCACACCCACCCAGCAATCAGGCAGAGAACCCCTTGCTAAAATTTTTGAAGCCCATCCCTGACGTGATCCCCTTTGGCAACCTTCTGACAAAGCCAAGTCCATTAGGAAGCCAGATTCACTTATCAAAATGTGTGACTAACTTAACAGCTGCAGTGATTCACTGGGACAAGAAAGGCTGTAAAATGGGGCAAAACTCACTTAAACAACCTCCTTGGTTTAGCCATGGAAATTCTGGTCCCAATTCTGGCTGTAAACCGAGGGACACCTGTATTTGCATCCCCCTCCTTCTATTTCCATGTACATATACTTGGGGTACATTATTTTAAACGTATGGCCCAGTGATGGCTAACCTTTTTGCCATCGCATGCCAAAAGCAGAGGGGGGGGGTCGCGCGCATGCACGCCCACACCCATAATTCAATGCACCCCACTCCCTCGCGCATGCGGGTGCAACCCCCCCATGCTCCCCCCACTTTCGGCACACGATAGGCCGGTGGGCCTGGTAGGCCCGTTTTTTCCCCCTCCCCAGGCTCCAGAGCCTTTCTAGGAGCCTGGGGAGGGCGAAAACAGCCTTCCCCACCCCGCACCTCTGTTTCCCGAATTCTGGTGGGCCCGGAAGGCCCCAAAATTAGTTGGCCAGCATGTGCATGTGTGCCGGAGATGAGCTAGGGCAACGCTCGTGTGCCCACCGATATGGCTCCGGGTGCCTCCTGTGGCACGCGTGCCATAGGTTCGCCATCACGGGTATGGACAATAGCCTGACTAGGTGGCTCAGTGGCTAAGACACCGAGCTTGTCAATCAGAAAGCTTGGCGTTTCGGCCTTTCGAATCCCTAGAACAGATCTCCTGCGTGATGACTTCCAAGGACCCTTCCCACTCTGTTACTGTTAAACTCCGGGTTACGTGCCCTTAACCAGGCGAAATACCTCCATTTCGGCAAATTAAAGTGCTATCTTGCACTTCTCTTGACATGCTCATTGCAGATTGGATAATTAATGCTTGCTGAATGGTATCACTTTAATAACAGCTTTCAAAAGTGCCGGGAGCTGGTTGCCTCTTGATGGTTAAAAGTGGAGTAATTGGATTATTGGGAGGGGAAAAAAAGAAAAGGGATTTCGGCAGCTCATCCAACCTCAACAGAAAAGAACGTTTCCAGCTCTGGCTTTGCAGATACTCGACGATATCCTGACCTCTCTTGCTGCTTTCAAAAGACAGCAAAGTCTTGGCCTTCTCCCTCCTGCTTCTCATCTTTGCTAGGATTGGGAAATCACCTCTGCTTTCGCTGTCCAGTGTGTGCTGGGAACGGTCCATCAAAAAAGAGCACACAGGATGCTCTGAATCGTAACTTCCGGACACATTTGTCTTATATGTCTCAGGTAGGACTAGAACTCACCATCCCCTGGTGACTGGCACAAAGTCACCCAGCTGACTTTCAGGCCTAAGGCAGAACTAGAACTCACCATCTCCTGACATCTGGCACAAAGTCACCCAGCTGGCTTTCATGTGTAAGACGGAACTAGAACTCACCATCTCCTGACAACTGTCACAAAGTCACCCAGCTGGCTTTCAGGCCTAAGACGGAACTAGAACTCACCATCTCCTGGTGACTGGCACAAAGTCACCTAGCTGACTATCAGGCCTAAGGGGAAACTAGAACTCACTGTCTCCTAGTTTTCAGGCTAGCATTTTAACCGCTGCCCCAAACTGGCTGAAAACTGGGTTTTCAGAACGTTTTGCCCAGAAACACGCAAGTCCATCAGCATCCCGTTAACCTGTCTCCATTTTATACCAATATTTGGAGCAACCGATGACGTAGCTTCTACTATGGCTGTCGAGCGGCTACCGCGGCTCCCCTTTTTGCTATTTGATCCTCACAACAAGCCTGCAAGATGCTAAGTCAGGTTAAGGGGTTGCGATTAACCCAAGTTGACCCAAACCCCAGAGCTTCGAACAGCTGAGCGGAAATATGAACTTCAAGAGCCTCCAAACTCCACACCAACTTTCTGTTACGTTCGAAGAATGTGGCTTGGACAACCCGTTCTCCAATTGCAACGTTTCGTGGCGGGGTGCAGATGCTTTCAAATAAGAATACTTAGCTGGGTTATATATTTTTTATACGATAACGTTGAAGCTAGCTCTCTGTTTTGAGTCAGGGAAAGACCAGGTTTTTTTGGGGTGGAATATCTTCATAAGTATTTTAGCCTTCCCTCTCGGGACCCGTGGAGGTACCCCCCCCCAAAAGGATTGATTCCATAACTTCACTCTCTCCTTCGGGTGAGTCATGCTAAGTCAATATTTTCTCTCGTAACAAAGCAGTAGCTCTCTCTCCCCGCCACCACCACCGTTTTTTTGATGGAATCCCTCCGTGGAAGGGAGGTTGAATCGGCAGTAGACGGTGCAAAGCCTGGAGCTCAAATCATTCCAGCTGCTTCGGTTCCCACTTCTGTTGATATTACCCTGGCCTTGACCACCGGCCTGTGGACAGAGGCCAAAAGACCAACACTGCAAAGCCTCACCCCAGGGTGGATCTTTTTTGGAGAACTAGCTTTGAAAAAAGTGTGTGTGAGCCCAGGTGTGTGTGTGGCTTACGGGCGAACAGAAACACGGAGTGTCTGTAAGAAAATATTTGGTTGTCCCCGTCTCTTTCTTTTCTTTCTCTTCCTCCTCTTTCTCTTCCTTTCTCCTCATTCACGCTCATCTTCCTCCTTTCTCCCTCTGTCTTTTTTTCTTTCTCTTCTTTCTCTCTCCTCCGCCTCCTGCTCTTCTTCCTCCTCCTCTCTCCCTCTTTCTCTTTATTCTGTCTCCTTCTTCTACTCCTTTTCCTTCTCCTCCTCTCTCCCTCTTTCTCTCTCTTTCTCCTCATTCTCTCTTCTCCTCCTCTTCCTCTTCTCCCTTTCCTCCTCCTCTCCCGTTCTCCTCATTCTCTCTCCTTCTTCTACTCCTTTCCCTTCTCCTCCTCTCCCTTTTTCTCTTTCTTTCTCCTCATTCTCTCTCCTCCTCTTCCTCTCCTCCTCTCCCTCCCTCCCCTCCTCTTTCTTTCTTTCTTTCTTCTCTTTCTTTCTTTCTTTCTTTCTCTCTTTCTCTCTTTTTCTTTCTTTCTTTCTCATTCTGTCTCCTTCTTCTACTCCTTTTCCTTCTCCTCTCTCCCTCTTTCTTTCTTTCTCCTCATTCTCTCTCCTCCTCTTCCTCTCCTCCTCTCCCTCCCTCCCCTCCTCTTTCTTTCTTTCTTTCTTCTCTTTCTTTCTCTCTTTCTCTTTCTTTCTCATTCTGTCTCCTTCTTCTACTCCTTTCCCTTCTCCTCCTCTCCCTTTTTCTTTCTTTCTCCTCATTCTCTCCTCCTCTTCCTCTCCTCCTCCTCTCCCTCCCCCCTTTCCTCTTTCTTTTTTCTTTCTTCTTTCTTTCTTTCTTTCTCTCTCTCTCTCTTTCTTTCTTTCTCATTCTGTCTCCTTCTTCTACTCCTTTTCCTTCTCCTCTCTCCCTCTCTTTCTTTCTCCTCATTCTCTCAGCTCCTCCTCTACCTCTCCTCCTTTTCCTCCTCCTCTCCCTTTCTCCTCAATCTCTCTCCTCTTCCTCTCCTCCTCCTTTTCCTCCACCTTCTCCTCTCTCCCTCTTTCACATTCTCTCTCCTTCTTCTACTCCTTTTCCTCCTCCTCCTTGTTCCCCTCATTTTTTTCTTCCAGCTCCTCTTTAATTTTCGATTCTCCTTTAATTTCCTTTCCCCACCTCCCAATTCCATCTTCAAACCATTTCTAACATTTGCAAATTTCCACTTTTATAATCACAACATAGTACATTATTAGATCCTTTCTAGAAGGAATCAATTATATATAAAGCCTCCAGAGCCTGGGGAGGGCAAAAACACCCCCCCCCCATGGTGCAGGAGGATGACTAGGCCATACCCACCATGGCTACGCCCACCCAGCAACTGGGCAGAGAACCCCTTGCTAAAATTTTTGAAGCCCACCCCTGTCTTAAACCCACTTATCTAACTTGCTAATGACCTGGAAGCAGCTCAGAATCTTCATACATAGGAAGCAGAACTGAGTTTTTCCCTGCAAGCCTGCAAAACTTGATAATTATGATCAAATCAAATCTAACTTATTTAAATACAGTCAACAAACAGCCAGGTTAAAAAAAGAAGAAGTAAAAACTCCAAAACACGAACCGAATGCACTAAATACGATTTGATTTGATCATTAGGAAATGTTACTGGCTGGGAGCAAATAAGAATTCTTACGATTATTATAATAATCTTTATTATTTTTGCAACAATGCCAACTGGATATATTTAGAACTTCTACATTGGAAAAATGTTCTTTAAAAACAAGAATAGAACAAAACCAATACTATTTCTTTCTTTCTTTCTTTTTTTTTGGCCTTATTATTTTTGCAGCAAATCTTTCAAAATCCTTTTGATGAGCCGTGTTACTAGACCTCATGGAAAAGACATTTCCTTTTGCCGGTCTTGTTATTGATCCTATGTCTCGTAATATAAATAGGCATACCTAATTTTCTTTGTATTTAGGTTAGCCCAACCTTAGGCTGGATACACCCACTTTTCCACAACAAATTAACCACATCAGTCAAGAGGTGGGTCTGGAATTCGGGCACGGCTCCCAGAGTCGAGTTTTCATATTATTTTAATGGTTAAAAGGAGAAATCCAGAACAAGAAAGTTTAAGTTAAACAGCCTCCATCTGTAGGGAAATTGGCTTTTCTCTCTCTCTCTCCTTAGATTCTTAAAAAAAGGATCTAAGGAGAGAGAGAGAGAGAGAAAAGCCAATTTTTTTAAAAATACTTCCTACACTTTTTAAATCATTACTTTGCTCAATGGCTCAGTGGCTAAGACGCTGAGCTTGTCGATCGAAAGGTCGGCAGTTCAGCGGTTCGAATCCCTAGTGCTGCGTAACAGGGTGAGCTCCCGTTACTTGTCTCAGCTTCTGCCAACTTAGCAGTTCGAAAGCAGGTAAAAAAATGCAAGTAGAAAAATAGGGACCACCTTTGGTGGGAAGGTAACAGCGTTCCATGAGCCTTTGGCGTTGAGTCATGCCGGCCACATGACCATGGAGACGTCTTTGGACAGCGCTGGCTCTTCGGTTTTGAAACGGAGATGAGCACCGCCCCCTAGAGTCAGGAACGACTAGCATATATGTGCAAGGAAAACCTTTACCTTTACCTTTACTTGCTCATATAGTTAATGGCCCTAAATGCTATCTATTGATTTCATTGTATTGTTTAGCAGGAAGAAACTTCATAAGGATTATTTTTAAGAGGCAACTGGACTTCCTTGTTTTTTCTTTGAACATGTTTCGCTTCTCATTCAAGAAGCTTCTCCGGCTCTGACTGGATGATGGGGAATGGAAGGATTTATATTCCATACAGACAGCTGGTCATTTGCATCCTTTTAGAGAGTCGTTGAGGCCACCTGTAGGTTTGTCTGTGTCCTGAGGGTCACCAGAATAGTGAAAATGGGTATGGAGCCTTCTTGGAACTGCTGAAAGGACTGTGCTGGGGAGCTGTGGTTTCTGCAGGATATTTTCTGCCCTGTGTCCCTGTCTTGTGGAGCAGCAGTTCCAAAAAGGCTCCACACAGTAGTAGTTCCAAGAAGGCTCCACATCCATTTGCACTACTCAGGTGACTTTGAGGACACAGGCAAACCTCCAAGTGCCCTCAACGAGAATGCAAATGACCAGCTGTCTGCAAGGAGTATAAATCCTTCCATTCCCCACCATCCAGTCAGAGCTGAAGAAGCTTCTTGGATGAGAAGCGAAATGTCTTCAAAGAAAAACCAAGAAAGTCAAGTTGCCTCTTGAAAAAAAAGCATCTTTGGGACAACCATGACCTGGATGACCGAGAATCTCCAAAGACATTCATAAGGACTACTTTCTTTTTTTCTTTTCGCCTGATTTGTTCTCTTTTCCCCTAGCCTGGTTTTGTTGGACAACCATTTGTCTGAAATTGTAGAGGGTTTCCTACCTGAGCAGGGGGTTGGACTAGAAGACCAACAAGATCCCTTCCAATTCTGTTATTCTATAGTCATATATTTTCATATTATCTATCTATCCATCCATCCATCCATCCATCTACAGTATCTATCTATCTATCTATCTATCTATCTATCTATCTATCTATCTCCATCCATCCATCCATCCATCTACAGTATCGATCGATTTATTGATCTATCGATCTATCGATCTATCTATCCATCCATCTACAATATCTATCTATCTATCTATCTATCTATCTCCATCCATCCATCTACAGTATCTATCTATCTATCTATCTATCTATCTATCTATCTATCTATCTCCATCCATCCATCTACAGTATCTATCTATCTATCTATCTCCATCCATCCATCCATCCATCCATCCATCCATCTACAGTATCGATCGATTTATTGATCTATCGATGTATCAATCGATCGATCGATCGATCTATCGATCTATCCATCCATCTACAATATCGATCGATCGATCGATCGATCTATCTATCTATCTATCTATGCACACAAGTAGTCCTCGATTTACAACAGTTCATTTAGTGACCATTCAAAGTTACAATGGCACTGAAAAAAGTGACTTATGTCCATTTTTTCACAGTTACCCCTGTTGGTGCATCCCCCTGGTCATGTGATCAAGATTCAGATGCTTGGCAACTGACTCGTATTTATGACGCTTGCAGTGTCCCGGGGTCATGTGATTTCCCCTTTTGTGACCTTTTGACAAGCAAAGTCAATCCAGATTCCCTGAA
This sequence comes from Arizona elegans, assembly GCA_022577455.1. Taxonomy (NCBI): domain Eukaryota; kingdom Metazoa; phylum Chordata; class Lepidosauria; order Squamata; family Colubridae; genus Arizona; species Arizona elegans. Next base: position 11,836,339 of record JAKOOJ010000022.1, on the reverse strand, counting down.
CCACCGTGCTACTAAGTTAACAACTGCTAGCGGTCCACTTAAACAATGGTGGCAAGAGAGGTCGTAAAACGGTTTTTTAAAAAACCTCACTCAACAGATGTTTCACTTTGCAACAGATATCCTGGGCTCAATTGTAGATTGAAATTAATAACTATATTTGTCCGTCTTCGATAGCTTTTCCAAATAAGGCAAATAAAATAAAACTGGAATTGGAATTGGAAGCTGGAAGAGAGGGAAGAGTGAAGGTTAAGGGCCTCTGTTTCAGAGTGCAAGGAAGGCTCTAGAAGACCTCCAAGGGTCCCTTCCCTCTCTGTTATTCTGTGCTTGGAAGACATAATCTTGATCTATGAGCGTAGAGGAAGGTCAACAGATGATTCTTCCCATCTGGAATCTCTCTCGAGTTTCTGGTATTGTTTATAATTCTGTTATTGTCCTGCCTGTCATCTTTTATTAATAATCAACCACAAACTCTCTCTTATTTTTGAAAGCTCTTGGCACGCCGGCTGAATTGAGCATTCAGCGAACACCCCAACTTTCGTAGGCTTGTCTCATTACATATTCTTCTGGATACTGGGTGGCCCATGTTTTGGGAAAACAGGGCTCGGATCTGAAACCTTGCATGCCAAATAATCCTTTTCGGTGGCTTGACTGACTTGCAAAATTCGGCCTTTCCCAATCGTGGTTGCTTTTAGTATTCCCAGGGTAAAACAAAAAACACCAAAAAAACTGTGTTATAGAGCAAAAATACATTTCTCTGTCCATGGAGGGTGGAAAAAAAATGTGGGTTTTTCCAAGCACAAAGCATGCAAGAAGCAGCCAATCTATTATGCAATTATGCCTATTGTAAATGCTACTATAAAATTATCTTCAGATGGGTGTGAAGAGAGGGTGACATCTCAGATCTTACGGGGAGTGGGGAGGGAATTAAATATCCTCTGCCTCCTTCAAGTTTGGGAAGATTGTTTTATAAAATTGTCAAATAAGAGAAATTAAATGATGTGTAATCTTTGATTTGGGATTAAGCACAAAAGAACCTTAACCAATCGATACACTTTCTGTAATTGTATTGAATGATGGTTGTTTTTATGTTTTGTTATGTTTAGAAATATTTTTTTCCCAAATAAATAAATAAATAAATAAATAAATAAATAAATAAATAAAGACAACCCCTTGAACTAGGACCATAAAAGGAAATTTGTAAATAAGGACAGGGGGAGATAGAATTAGAGTAGTGGGAGATGTAATCAGGGGTGGAGATAATGTATTTATTTTAGTCAGTTTGGATAAGTTGTGACATCATTATTACTAAACCAATGAAGAAGAGGTGGGAGGTAAATTTGTAACGGTATTAGGAAATATAAGGCAAATGTATTGATGATTTCGGATGTGACTACTGTACCTCCGTGTGCGTGGTCCACCCGCTTTGCAAAGTGAAGAATAAAATTACCATTGTTTTCTCTTGGCGGGGGGGGAAGTAAAATAAAAAAAAAAGCTTGGGAAGATTGTTCTGGGTGTATGATATTAGGTACATGATTGAGATTAAATATGAGCCAACCATGTGTAGCAGCTGTCAAAAAAGCCAACACGGTTCTAAGCTGCATAAACAGAGGGATAGAATCGAGATCACGTGAAGCGTTAATACCACTTTATAATGCCTTGGTAAGGCCACACTTGGAATACGGCATCCAGTTTTGGTCATCACGATGTAAAAAAGATATGGAGACTCTAGAAAGAGTGCAGAGAAGAGCAACAAAGATGATTAGGGGACTGGAGGCTAAAACATATGAAGAACGGTTGCAGGAACTGGGTATGTTTAGTTTAATGAAAAGAAGGACTAGGGGAGACATGATAGCATCTTCCAATATCTCAGGGGCTGCCCCAAAGAAGAGGGAGTCAAGCTATTCTCCAAAGCACCTGAGGGCAGGACAAGAAGCAATGGATGGAAACTCATCAAGGAGAGAAGCAACCTAGAACTAAGGAGAAATTTCCTGACAATTGGAACAACTAAGTGAGGCATTGGTTAAATGAGTTTTGCCCCGTTTTATGACCTTTCTTGCCACAACTGTTAAGTGAATCACTGTGCTTGTTATGTTAGTAATACAGTTGTTAAGTGAATCTGGCTTCCCCGTTTGCTTGTCAGAAGGTCGTAAAAGGAGACCCTGCAACTGTCATACATGTGAGTTGGTTGCAGAGCGTCTGAATTTTGATCCCGTGACCACAAGGATTGCCGCAATGGTTGTAAGTGTGGGAAATGGTCACTAATTGAACTGAATTGTAAGTGGAAGACTATCGGTATCGATATTGTGATCTCTAAGCCACTGCTTCTCCTTATAACATTTTTGACCACTTAAAAATGTCATCCTTTTGCATCTCTAGCTTTGCATCAACAAAATCCAGGCTAGGGGAAAAGAGAACAAATCAGGCAAAAAGAAAAAAAAAAGGAACTAGTCCTTATGAATGTCTTTGGAGATTCTCCGTCATCCAGTTGCCTCTTAAAAATAGTCCTTATGAAGTTTCTTCCTACTAAACAGTGCAATGAAATCAATTGATAGCATTTAGGGCCATCAGCTATATGAGCAAGTAAAGGTAAAGGTAAATTTTCCCCTCGCACATATGTGCTAGTTGTTCCTGACTCTAGGGGGCGGTGCTCATCTTTGTTTCAAAGCCGAAGAGCCAGCACTGTCCAAAGACGTCTCCGTGGTCATGTGGCTGGCATGACTCAACGCCAAAGGCTCATGGAACGCTGTTACCTTCCCACCAAAGGTGGTCCCTATTTTTTCTACTTGCGTTTTTTACGTTTTTTCAAACTGCTAGGTTGGCAGAAGCTGGGACAAGTAACAGGAGCTCACCCCGTTACGTGGCGCTAGGGATTCGAACCGCTGAACTGCCGACCTTTCGATCGACAAGCTCAACGTCTTAGCCACTGAGCCACAGCGTCCCTCATCGATTCTACTTAGAAGCAATTTTGAAAAGCGTTGGTCTTAGAACTCTCGTTTTACCTCAGAAACGCTGTATGACACCCCGCTCTGTGCAACCTTGTCTTTTGCGGGGTTTAATTTATTTATTGCAGCTTTGCGGAACAACTTTAGGAATTTGTAAGCTCTGAGAGGTCGTAACTCTCCTCGGCAGTTGGACAAGTTTTGAAAGCTTTATTAACTCACGAGGCTTGCCAGGATTTGGGCCTCAGGATGAAGTCGGGAGGCATAAGACATTGCAATTTTATTGAGGCAGACCTAGGTCAGGTCAAGAAAATGACAGGAAATTCTGTATACAAGGTTTGAGTTTTATGGAAGAAAAGAAGGACATGATGTACAAACCATAATAATATAAATACAAACTTGTACTAACCTGCATTTTCCTAATTTGGGGTTATCGGGGTTTTTTTTGGGGGGGGGATATTATATTTATATTTATATTTATTAAATTTTTATACCGCCCCCTCTCCCAAAGGACTCGGGGCGGTGAACAGCCAAGATTAAAAAACATACAATATAAACATTAAAATACATTTAAAACAAAATTAAATCCAAAATGGCTCCCCAATTTAAAACACCATTACCCGTAACCCTATAATTAAAACAAATTTAAAATTTCCACATTAAAAGGGGGAAGATTTAGGCCAGTCCAGGGATCATGAATGTTGGTTGATTTTAGAAGTTCTAAAAGAAACTAGATATCAAATCTCAGTGTTGCAAGACAAACAGCTAAAACCACCACCCTTCGTGTGTCTTTAGTGGTTGTAAAACCCACTGGCAAGATTTCAATTTTTGAGACGCAAAAAGTATTTGCACTATTTGCACACTTAACTAAACACGGTATAGTGGCCACTACATACAGTGATCGATACCAAAACATTGCAAAGAACATCGGACATAGATTCAATTTTGCAGCTACTAAGATTGTTGGCCGAGCAGGTACAAAGATAGTCAGGGAAATGTTTGAAGCTGGGAAAACGGGTCCCTTGTCAGGTAACAGGAGTGCTAATTTACCACCAGCTTATCAGGTACTTAGGAGCCAAGGACTTGGAAGCACAGGGAAACAACAGCCAATAGCCAGCCATCAAATTAAGAGTTGGAAGGGATCTTGTAGGTCATCTAGTCCAACCCCCCACCCAAGGAGACCCTACACCATTTCTGACAAATGACAGTCCAGTCTCTTCCTGAAAGCCTCCAGTGATGAAGCTCCCACAACTTCCAAAGGCAACATCTGCTCCATTGGTTGATTGTTCTCACTGTCAGAAAATTTCTCCTTATTTCCAAGTTGAATCCCTCCTTGATCAGTTTCCATCCATTATTCCTTCAGGTGCCTTGGAAAACAGGTTGACCCACTCCCTCTCTGTGGCAGCCCCTCAAATATTGGAAGACTGCTATCATGTCCACCCCGGTCCTTCTCAACACACCAATCAACCAATAGGAAGCCACACCCAACCAGGCACCTTTCCTTTCTTTCCTTCTTTCCTTCCTTCCTTCCTTCCTTCCTTTCTCTCTCTCTCTCTCTCTCTCTCTCTCCTTTCTTTTCGCTCTCTCTCTTTTCTTTTTCTTTCTTTCTTTCTTTCTCTTTCTCTTTCCTCCCTCCCTTCATTTTTCTTTCTCTCTTTCTTTCTCTCTCTTTCCTTTCTCTCTCTCTCTCTCCCTTTCCTTTCCTTTCCTTCTTTCCTTTCTTCTTTCCTGAAATCCTATTTGATCTGGCTGCTTTCCTCTTGAGCCCAATGCCAGCTATGAAACATCTTGGCCTTCATTCAATAAACAGGATGAGCCAAGAACAGAATTTACCTCTGGATATACATAAATCAGTCCATGTGCCCTTGGGATAAATACACATCAAACTGACCAATAACGAAAGGCAAAATGGGAGAGTCAAACGGGCAGGAGAAATTGGCTCAGATGGGTCAAACATCCGCAGTGGGATGCTTGCTTGGCACAAAGGCTTCCTGGATCGGAGCCCTTTAGAGAAATCAGTCTTGGGCAACTGCGAAACATACCCCAATTCAAACATTGTAGAGCTGTCGCCAGTCTGGATAGACAGCGTTATACCAAATGTGGACGGCATTTGCACACAATGGCACCAAAATGAGACGCAAACTAATAGCAGACATATAAGTCCCTGTTTCCGCTGCCGAGAACAATAGGAAGTTGAGTGTGTTGTAGGAACATCAAAAAGGGATTAACTGATCTAGTTAACTAGCTTTAAGTGGGTTAAATTTATCCCCAGGCAAGCCTAGGCTTGCATGGAATTCAACAAGTTTCATTCGAATCCCTGGAAGTCCAGATCCCATTGGTCAGTTGTCAGTTGTCCTAAGTCCTCCAAGAAAGAAGAGCTGGAGAGATAGATCTCTTACTAATAATGATTTCTCATTAATAATGATCTTACTAATTATCTCTTTGGGAACAACCAGTGACACGGCTTTCTTTCAGAAGTTGTGGGTGCTTCATCATGGGAGGTTTTTAAGAGACCGGACAGCCACTTGTCTCAAAATGTACAGGGTCTCCTACTTGAGCAGAGGGCTGGACTAGAAGACCTCCAAGGTCCCTTGCTGTGATGTCCTGTTGCCTGGAGGCCGTGCGGATCTGGATGGGGAGAAACAAGCTCAGACTCAACCCCTCCAAGACCAAGTGGCTGTGGCTTCTGGCATCCCGGTATAGTCAGCTGGTACCATCATTGACAATAGGGGATGAGATCTTGCTCCCCACAGAGAGGGCCCGCAACTTGGGTGTCCTCCTGGATTCACGGCTATCTTTAGAAGATCATTTGATGGCCGTGGCCAGGGGTGCCTTTTATCAGGTTTGCCTGATCCGCCAGTTGCGTCCCTTTCTGGATCGGGACGCCTTGCGCACGGTCACTCATACCCTAGTTACCTCCCATATGGACTACTGTAATGCTCTCTACATGGGGCTCCCCTTGAAAAGCACCCGGAGGCTCCAACTGGTCCAGAATGTAGCCACACGGGTGATTATGGGCGCAGCTCGTTATGCCCATATAACACCTCTCCTACGCGAGCTGCACTGGCTCCTGGTGGTCTTCCGGGTGCGATTCAAGGTGTTAGTTATCACCTTTAAAGCGCTCCATGGCTTAGGACCTGGGTACCTATGAGACCGTCTTTTGCCACCAATAGCCTCCCACCGACCAGTTCGTTCTCACAGGGAGGGACTACTCAGGGTACCGTCAGTCAAATTATGCCGACTGGCGACTCCCAGGGGGAGGGCCTTCTCTGTGAGGGCTCCAACCTTTTGGAATGAACTGCCCCCGGAGATACGGAATATCCCTGATCTCCGTGCTTTCCGCCGTGCCCTCAAGACCCTGATGTTCCAACAGGCAGGGCTAAACATACGAACATGTGAATGATTATTTAAAATGTTATCTAATTCTGGGTTTTATTTAATTGAACAAACTAAGTAATAATTTTAATTAGCAATTTTATGATGTTTGTGTATCTATATTTTTCCTGACTGTACATCGCCTTGAGTCCTACGGGAGAAAGGCGGTATAGAAATTAAATAAATAAATAAATAAATAAATAAATAAATAAATAAATAAATAAATATTCTGATTGAGAGCAGCTGAAAGGATAAGAATCTCCACTGGTCTGCGATCACAAAACTGCATTTTGGGAACTCGTCAACCGGCCCATATTTATGGCTGTTTGCAGCATCTTGCACTCATACGACTGTGATTTGTGACTTTCTTTGCCGGAAATGGCTCAGTTTCTGGCAAAAAACAGCCATCGCTATCAGGCATGAAAGCCCAGGTCCACATGTGAAGGTGCAATTAAACCAATTTATTGCTACATAGCCTACACACAGGAATGTTCTCAACTAAACGGTTAGCACTGGCTAAGAGTTAGATAAAGATCCATGGAATTCAAGGGGAGTCGGATTTAGTCTGCTTACGGCTACGTAGGAATTCTAGGCTGATCCCTCTTTTAACTCCGCCCCCGGGTTCTGCCATTCTAAATTGCAGGCAATGGTTTTGCTTTATGACGGCATCATTCGCTTAAGGACTGCCATGAAATAGGTCGTACAATCTGGCCCAGTCCTGGGATGACTCTCTTAATGATTGGCTTGACTTCTGGTCTTAATCGTGGTCATACGTCAAGGACGACCTGTATTCTAAAGCTCAAAGCTCTGCACCGAGAACTTTTTTTTTTTTTAATTTGATTTATATGCCGCCCTTCTCCGGAGACTCAGGGCGGCTTACAATGCGTTAAGCAATAGCCTTCATTCTTTTGTATATTTTATACAAAGTCAGCTTATTGCCCCCACAAACTGGGTCCTCATTTCATCTACCTTAGAAAGGATGGAAGGCTGAGTCAGCCTTGAGCCTTGGAGAGATTCGAACCAGCAGAAATTGCAGGCAGCTGTGTAAACTATTGTTTTCAAAATAGGCGTGTTTAATGAGCATGATCTGTGTAGCCCAAGTGACAAATCTAGATCTATTGGTACAGGGTTGTTTATAGCACCTGCTAGAATCCTATGCACAGTGGATTTGACCTACGTGCTTATGCACAATTCATGCTGTTCCTTTAACTCGACCTTCTGCTCATTTTCCAAGAGTGCTACCACTCAGGGGTGGGCTGTTGGGGATTCGCAGGGGTTCGGGAGAACCCCTAGCTAAGATTCTGTGCAGTTCGGAGAACCCCCAAATCCCACTCCTGGCTGGCCCCTCCCAGGAGTCCCCATGTGGCCCATTTTGGATGCAGGTAAGTGCAGGGCGCGTACAGAGGCTCAGGGAGGGTGAAAAGCAGACCTACCAGAAGTTCAGGAAAGCTGGAAACGGGGCCTCTAGAGGGCTTCTGGAGCCTGCGGAGGCCGTTTTTTACTCTCCTAGAGGCTTGAGGAAAGCCTCAGGAGCGCCGAGAAGGCCAAAATGCCCCCCCGGCCATGGTGCAGGAGGTCGACTAGGCCACGCCCACCATGACCACGCTCACCCAGCAACCGGACAGAGAAACCCTTGCTAAAATTTTTGAAGCCCACCCCTGCTACCACTCCGCTGCAGTACCACTCAAAATTCAACCTGTGGAATTGCAGAACCCAAGTGGAATTAACCCCAGGCCCTTCCCCTTCTGGAGAACCAGTCTGGTGCGGTGGTTAAAGCATCATTGCTAGCAACCGGGAGATGGTGAGTTGTAAGACTGAGGCAAAAAGCTATCTAGCTGACCTTGGGCCAGTCACCTTCTCTCAGCCCTAAAAAGCAAGCAATGGCAAACCACTTCTGAAAATCCTTCCAAGGAAAACTGCAGGGACTTGTCATGGCAATTGCTAGGAATCAACACTGACTAGAAGTCTATGGAGATTTTCAGTCATCCAGGTCATGGTTGTCTCAAAGGTGCTTTTTCAAGAGGCACCTGGATTTCTTGGATGAGAAGCAAAACATAAGGAAAGGAAAGGAAAGGAAAGGAAAGGAAAGGAAAGGAAAGGAAAGGAAAGGAAAGGAAAGGAGAAAGGAAAGGAAAGGAAAAGAGAGGAGAGGAGAGGAGAGGAGAGGAGAGGAGAGGAGAGGAGAGGAGAGGAAAGGAAAGGAAAGGAAAGGAAAGGAAAGGAAAGGAAAGGAAAGGAAAAAGAGATGAAGGGAAGGAGAAAGGAAAGAAGGAAAGGAAAAAAGGTGAGGAAGGGAGAGGAGAGGAAGAAAGGAAAGGAAAGGAAAGGAAAGGAAAGGAAAGGAAAGGAAAGGAAAAAGAGATGAAGGGGAGGGAAGGAGAAAGGAAAGGAAAGAAGGAAAGGAAAGAAGGAAAGGAGAGGAGAGGAGAGGAGAGAAAGGAAAGGAAAAAGAGATGAAGGGAAGGAGAAAGGAAAGAAGGAAAGGAAAGAAGGAACGGAAAAAAGGTGAGGAAGGGAGAGGAGAGGAAGAAAGGAAAGGAAAGGAAAGGAAAGGAAAAAGAGATGAAGGGAAGGGAAGGAGAAAGGAAAGGAAAGAAGGAAAGGAGAGGAGAGGAGAGGAGAGGAGAGGAGAGGAGAGGAGAGGAGAGGAGAGGAGAGGAGAGGAGAGGAGAGGAAAGGAAAGGAAAGGAAAGGAAAGGAAAGGAAAGGAAAGGAAAGGAAAGGAAAGGAAATCCAGTTGCCTCTTGAAAAAAGCACCTTTGGGATTGACTTGAAGGCACACAAACACACACTCCTGCTGTCCTACATCTTGTAGAGGGAGGGAGTTGAGAAGATGGCCCTTCTACCTTTCCAGATGCAATGGGAGGACATTAGAAGGAACTCCAAGCTGTTTAACCTGAAATGAATCCTGTGATGGATCCCATTTCTTCTCCCAGTTCAGAAGAAGCTCTTGGCTGAGTCACAACGCTTGTTCTTTGGCTCCCTATTCCTGCAACAGGATGGCTCAGGCATGCATAAACTCAACACCCTCCTCAACCCACACAAACCGCAATTGCTGTCATGAATCCGGGGGCCCAACTGACTCAAGCTTGGCTCACTGGTTTCCTAGGCCAAAACCGCCTCCCTATATGGCACCCGGAGATATGATTTATCTACGCTCCGCAATGGTTCATCCTCCTTCGGTGCCTGCATCCATGGCTCTGCTGCCTTGTTTCGTCATGTTGCACCCTGTGTAAACATAGGTTGGTTGAACTGCATGGAAGCAGAATGGGTTACTCAAGGTTAGCAAAGGGAATTAGCACGTGGGTTAGCCCTTGCTCGTTGTCCAAAGACTTAGTCTACTTAATCCCATGCTGGCTGAGAAATTCTGGAAATAAGGGGTCCTTGCAGAAGTAGTATTCACTTACCTTCGCTACCAATTCACAAATGTGAGCAAGTGTCACGTTCCCAAATATGACCTCCACGCATGCACAAAGCATCAAAAATGGGACGTTATCAGGGGTGAAATGCTCCCGGTTCAGACCGGATCGCCTGATCCAGTAGCGATGGCAGCGGGTGGTTCGGAGAACCGGTAGCAACTGGTGTGCTCCCTCCCCCCCCACAACCATGCTCAGCTGAGTCACACGATCATCAGAGGCTTTTTTTTAAAAAAACTTTTAAAAGCATTTTTTTCTACAATCTCTTCTGACGAAAAAATGCTTTTAAAAGTTAAAAAAAAAAAGCCTCTGATGATCGCGCGGCTCAGCTGGGATCCTCAGAGGCTTTTCAAAGCATTTTTTTCCTGCAATCTCTTGGCCGAAGAGGTGGTAAAAAAAATGCTTTGAAAAGTCTCTGACGATCCCAGCTGAGTTGCCTGATGGCAGAGAGGCATTTTTAAAAAAGCCTCTCTGAGGATCCCAGCTGAGTTGCCTGATGGCAGAGAGGCATTTTTAAAAAAGCCTCTCTGAGGATCCCAGCTGAGTTGCCTGATGGCAGAGAGGCATTTTTTAAAAAGCCTCTCTGACGATCCCAGCTGAGTTGCCTGATGGCAGAGAGGCATTTTTAAAAAAGCCTCTCTGACGATCCCAGCTGAGTTGCCTGATGGCAGAGAGGCATTTTTTAAAAAGCCTCTCTGACGATCCCAGCTGAGTTGCCTGATGGCAGAGAGGCATTTTTAAAAAAGCCTCTCTGACGATCCCAGCTGAGTTGCCTGATGGCAGAGAGGCATTTTTAAAAAAGCCTCTCTGACGATCCCAGCTGAGCTGCCTGATCGCCAGAGGCTTTTCAAAGCATTAGAAAAAAATGCTTTGAAAAGATAAAAAAAAAAAAAGTTGGCCATACCCACCCAGTCACATTACACACACACACACCAAGCCACGCCCACAGAACCGGTAGTAACACATTTTACATTTCACCCCTGGACATGATGATGTCCGAGCGGGTGGGCGGAGCCTCCTGCAGCTGCCGCTACCAGTTTGCTCAAACAGGATAAAACCGGCTGAATACCACCACTGGGTCCTTGATGCTTTCTGAGCTTGGTAGCTTTCTTGTAGATATTTTATTACCAAACTAGGTAATATCATCAGTATTAGAAGAGAGTTTGGCTCTCTGGTTATAAACTATACTTCCACCAACACTGGTAGGGAAAGCCATTGTAGATAAAGAGAAAGCAAATCCCGCTCCCTTCTAGCACTGATGATGTTATCTAAGTAGGTAATGAAAGGTTTGCAAGACCTTTCAAGCTCAGAGAGTACCAAGGACTCCACAGTTAGAATAGGATAGAATAACAGAGTTGGAAGGGACTTTGGAGGTCTTCTAGTCTAACCCCCTGCTCAGGCAGGAAACCCTACACCACTTCAGACAAATGGTTATCCAACCTCTTCTTAAAAACTTCCAGTGTTGGACAATTTACAACTTCTGGAGGCAAGTTGTTCCACTGATTCATTGTTCTAACTGTCAGGAAATTCCTCCTTAGTTCTAAGTTGCTTCTCTCCTTGATTAGTTTCCATCCGTTGCTTCTTGTCCTGCCCTCAGGTGCTTTGGAGAATAGCTTGACTCCCTCTTCTTTGTGGCAGCCCCTGAGATATCGGAAGACTGCTATCCTGTCTCCTCTGATCCTTCTTTTCATTAAATAGAATAGAATATAATTCTTTGTTGGCCAAGTGTGATTGGACACACAAGGAATTTGTCTTTGTTGCATATGCTCTCAGTGTACATAAGGAGAATAAAAGACATTCATCAAGAATAAAAAGATACAACACTTAGTGATAGTCAAGGTTACTAATAAGCTATCAAATCGTACTAGGAAACAAAGATAAGCAATATAAATCGAAAGATACAAGCAACATGGTTATAGTAATAAGTGGGAAGAGACAGATACTAGTAAGGAAGAGAAGAATAATAGTAATATAGTCTTAATGAATGGTTTGACAGTGTTGAGGGAATTATTTGTTAAGCAGAGTGATGGAGTTCGGGAAAAAACTGTCCTTGTGTCTAGTTGTTCTGGTGTGCAGTGCTCTATAGCGTCGTTTTGAGAGTAGGAGTTGAAACAATTTATGTCCAGGATGCAAGGGGTCTGTAGATATTTTCCCAGCCCTCTTTTTGACTCGTGCAGTATACAGGTCCTCAATGGAAGGCAGGTTGGTAGGAACAAATGTCCCTGCCCCCTTCCTTCTCTATAGTCCTGTAGACCAGGGGTCCCCAACCCTCCTGGGCCGTGGCCCACTACCAAGCCTTGAACCTTTCGTTATCGGGCCACAATCAATCGTACACATCCCCACCCATACAAGCAGCAGGCGAATGTGTGCGCTGGCACAAAACGGAAGCTGTGCGTGCGTGCAAACTTGCCCGCTGTGCACACGGAACCGTCCCCTCTTCACCCCCGTCCCGTCTCCCCCACTGGTCCCCAAAACCGAAACAGTTTGTGGAACTCTGCCGTAGACGAGATCCTGAGAGGCATCTTTCTCAAGATGGAGTGCCTGAAATTCAGCTAGTCTGCAGAGCGAGCGAGCTGCTGCCTAGCAGCGAACCTGAAGGGGAAGAAAGCTGTTCTGCGATGCGTCAGCCATAAGCCTTTTGCTATGCTTAATAGCATCCAGCTTCGCTGCTTTTGCAAGACTTTAATCCCAGCCTTAGTCATCCTAAACCCCTTCACACATTCCTGCCGCATTGTTTGACTGCCTCACGTGTCCTCTCGGAAAGGGCCCCGGCTATGCAAAAGAGCTTTGTTATCCCTGCTCCGAATCCCACATGGGGAAGGCTGTGTGTGTGGGTTCGGTGTTTAGCACAGCTTCTGTTGTCCCTGTTTTGCTCCAATTCCAGCTTGGAAGGGTGCCATCTGTTTTCTCCAAAGAAGGCTGCCCATCACCCGTGTCTCAAGAATCGAGGAGGGAGCTTGACGGGGAAAACACTGGATCTCTCTAACTCTTTTAACTACGGGGATGTGTCTTTTTTTAAAACAACAACAACAACAAAACTGGTGGATCCCAGTCGTAAGCTGATCCCAGCAGATTTCAGGCAAAGTTTTGTGGCTTTTTTTTTTTTTTTTTTATGTTTGGCTCGAACACCCACCAAGAATGTCATGCGGAGCCAGATTGCTCGCAAAGCAAGCTCAGACTTTCGGCGAACTTGAAAGAGATTTTAGCTGGCATTGCAAAGTTGGCACATCGTTGCCGATTGCCAAGTGGAACCTGTGTACACCGATCCAATTGTCTAACTTAAAAATTGGGCAAGGCAAGGCAAGGCGGGAGGAGAGACAGGAGAGGAGAAATGGAAATGGAATGCAGCTTAACTCTGGCTCGCAAGGATATACCAATATTCATACTTCGTCAACGATTAGCAGCTTTTCAAAGGTAGTCCTCATCTTACAACCTTTTAGCGACTGTTTGAAGTTACAATAGCACCCAAAAAAGGTTATTTACGGCTGGTGTTCACGCTTTATTTGTATCCCACCTTTATTATTTTGACAAATAACTCAAATGAACAATTATATCCGGCACACCTTCCTCCTCTTATTTTCCCCACAACAAGAATCCAGTGAGATGGGTTGGGATGAGAGAGAAAGCCTGGCCCAAAGTCACCCAGCCGGCTTTCCTGCCTAAGATGGGACTAGAACTCCCAGTCTCCTGGTGATTGGCCTGAAGTCACCCAGCCGGCTTTCATGCCTAAAATGGGACTAGAACTCCCAGTCTCCTGGTGATTGGCCTTTCTTTCCCTATCCTTCCTCACTTTCCTTTCTCCTTTCCCCTTCCCTTCCTCTAATTTGCTTTTGTATTTTATAATACCTTATATAACAATTAAAAAAAACTATTATATGAAAGAAATTTGCCTTTTTAGATCAAAAACTATCCAAAAGAGGGTGGGAATATTTTGAACAGAATTGCAGGATGGCGAGGACAATTCTGTGAATGAAAGCTGAGGTGAATTTGTCTTTTTCCTCCTTATCAGGGATTATTTGATGTTTTCTGCTTCTTAGTCAGTATTTATTGTTTGCTGATAGGGCCAATGACTCATCCCTAAAATGCAGGCTGGTTCTGGGTCCTAGATGAGCAGGATATAAGGAAGTATATCTGGATTTATGACTGTGGCATTTTTTAAAAAGAAATTCCCAGACAGGAGACACACACACACACACACACACACACACACACACACACACACACACAGAGAGAGAGAGAGAGAGAGAGAGAGAGAGAGAGAGAGAGAGAGAGAGAGAGAGAGAGATCTTTTAAGCCAACTTTTTTCCAGTGATCAGGACTCTTAGTGTCTGCAAAATATTGGTAAAAAAAAAAAAAACCACTCAAAAATCATTTTAAGCCAGCAGGAACAGTTTGCAATCTGTTGCACATATTTTCATGTGGTAAAGTTGCCAGTAATTGGGGGCGGGGGTGAGTGGGCAGGAGGAGCTGAGCTGTACCTTCTCTGTCCTAAAAACCTTCAGAATGTTTCATCCATTGCTCTAAAAGATAAATCTTTGGAATGTCCACTTGTGAATTCCCAAGTAACAATCCTGCTCCAAAAAAATCCTCAAGTTTCTGGGGACTTCGATGACGGGTCTGTGACATTTTCTGCGCATGGATACAGAAGGGGTTGCCATGATGAAAAACATTATTCCACCCATCCGCATCAGTAGTGAAATCCAAATTATTTTACTACCGGTTCTGTGGGCGTGGCTTGGTGGGCGTGGCAGGGGAAGGATACTGCAAAATCTCCATTCCCTTCCCACTCCTGGGGGAAGAGTACTGCAAAATCTCCACTCCCACCCCACTCCAGGGGAAGGATACTGCAAAATCCCCATTCCCTCTCCACTCCTGGGGGAAGGATATTGCAAAATCTCCATTCCCACCCCACTCCAGAGGAAGGATACTGCAAAACCCCCATTCCCTCTCCACTCCTGGGGGAAGGATATTGCAAAATCTCCATTCCCACCCCACTCCAGAGGAAGTGGAAATTCTAATTCTAATTCTAATTCTAATTCTAATTCTAATTCTAATTCTAATTCTAATTCTAATTCTAATTCTAATTCTAATTCTAATTCTAATTCTAATTCTAATTCTAACTCTACTCTATACTATACAATTATTCTATTCTGCTTTAGGATCAAATAAATAAGGTCAACCTATTTTGGAAAATAAGGTCGACTTATTTTCCAAAGCCCCAGAAGGCAAGACAAGAAACAATGGATGGAAACCAATCAAGGAGAGAAGCAACCTGGAATGAAGGAGAAAAAATTAACCAGTGGAACAACTTGCCTCCAGAAGTTGTGGGTGCTTCATCACTGGTGGTTTTTAAGAAAAGACCGGACAGCTCACCTGTCTGAAATGGTATAAGGTCTTCTGCTTGAGCCAGTAGGTGGGTGGGGTTAGACTAGATGACCTCGGAGGTCCCTTCCAGCTCTATTCTGATTCTGAAATGGAGAGAGGAGGAAATAGGGAGCCCTGCCTTCCCTGGTTAGAACGCTTTCTCCAACCTGCCTTGAATTTCTCCCCCACCTCACATTTCAAAATCAGAGCCCTTCAAGGAGGAAAGGTGAAGGAGCAAATGGAATAATTCATAAAATTAATTAAATTATTTTAAAAAAAGGACTTGGGTTTGGCCCTCAGGGCAGATTCAGTGACAGGCTTTCTGCTCGGGAAATCCTGCCTCTGACCAGTTGATTGAGAGTCAGTTCGGTCTAATAATGAAGGCACCAGGCTAGAAACTGGGAGTTCTTAGGCATGAAAGACAGCTAGGTGACTTTGGGGCCAATCACCAGGAGACGGTGAGTTCTAGTCCCTCTTTAAGCCTGAAAGTCAACTGGGTGATTTTGGGCCAGTCACTCTGTCTCGGCCTGACCAACCTCGCAGGGTTGTTGTTGTTGTGGGGAAAATAAGAGGAGGAAGGAGTATTAGGCGTGTTTTGCTGCCTTGAGTTATTTATAAAAACAATAAAGGTGGGATAAAAAGCAATCTTAAAAAAAATTAGTGTTCCGTGGCCCAGCTGAAACACAATGGAGAACAGAGACAGGGCATTCTCTACAAAGCAATTACAATAGCACATAGACTTATATACCGCTTCACATTGCTTTACAGCCCTCTCTAAATTGTTTAGAGAAACAGCATCTTGCGCCCGCCCCCACCCAGCCATCTGGGTCCTCATTTTACCAACCTCGGAAGGACGGAAGGCTGAGTCAACCTTCAGCCGGTCAGGATCGAACTGCTGGCAGTCGGCAGAATTAGCCTGCAATGCTGCATTTTAAACCGCTGGGCCACCATGGCTCCTCTAAGCAACCCTGAATTCATTTGGCAATGGCAGAATTGTCTGACATTTTACAGAACTAATGTGAGCCCAAGAATGGGCAGGAACTCAAAAGAAGCTCATAAAAACAGCACGCACTTTCATGGGTGGAAACTCATCAAGGAGAGAAGCAATTTAGAACTAAGGAGGAATTTCCTGACTGTTAGAACAATTAATCAGTGGAACGACTGGCCTCCAGAAGTTGTGGATGCTCCAACACTGGAAATTTTGAAGAAGATGTTGGATAACCATTTGTCTGAAGTGGTGTAGGGTTTCCTGCCTAAGCAGGGGGTTGGACTAGAAGACCTCCAAGGTCCCTCCCAACTCTGTTATTCTATTCTAATCTATGCAAAATATCCTAGGTTTACTTTCCAGCCTGTTCATGTAAGAACAGGAGGTTGGGGAAGGTGTCCCTGATGTCTTGGACAGTTGATACTCACTAGCACCAACTATGTAAAATTTGGAAGTGGGAACCCATAACCTTCCTTGGAAATTCTCAATGAAGAACCTCCATTTCATCTTGGTGGGATTAGCATCCTGCGAAGACGAGAGGGTCAACCTATTTTGCAAAGCACCTGAAAGCAGGACATGAAGCAATGGATGGAAACTAACCAAGGAGAGAATTGACCTAGAACGAAGGAGAAACTAACCAAGGAGAGAACCAACCTAGAACTAAGGAGAACATTCCTGACCGTTAGAACAATTCTCAGTAATCAGTGGAACAACTTGCCTCCAGAAGTGCTCCAACACTCGAGGTTTTCAAAAAGAGACTAGTCAACCATTTGTCTGAAATGATATAGAGCAGGGGTCGGCAACCTTAAACACTCAAAGAACCACAAAGGTCCTAACTGGAAGCCCCCTTTTCAATTCTGCAGCCGACCGGAAATCCGGTTCCCCCACCATAGAGTCTCCTCCTAGCACGCCGTCCTTTTTCCTCTACCTGTCCTAACCAAAAGCCCTATCAATTGAGGAGCCGACCAGCAACAGGGAGCCGCAGCAGAGGGATAAAAGAGCCACACATGCGGTTCCAGGGCCACGGGTTGCCGACCCCTGGTATAGAGTCTCCTGCTTGAGCAGGAGGTTGGACTAGAAGACTTCCAAGCTCCCTTCCAACTCTATTATCCCACGTTCTATTTTCATTCCTATCTTGGATCTCGCAAAGATCAGCAAGAACTCTGTGAGAACTACAGACTCGTTTCTTCTTTTGCAAGACGAAAGTTTGGAAGAATGAAGGCAGGCTCCTGCCAGTAGAAAACTCCAGAGCACCAGAACTGGAAGCCCTTGAAAAGGAGCATCCCTTTGAAGTGGAATGACCTCATCCATGGGACCTTAACGCTCACCCACTGCAACATGCACTCACACCTCCAGGCACATTGGCAGAGAACAGTGTCTACCTGCCCACTTCAACGGATAATCTGGATACAAAAGACAGATGCCTGTTAGCAGCAAATCCCTGGTTTTGTCATCAGAACACTAGTACGTTACTCCTTTCCCCTATGGAAATTAATTTGTCTAGGAAAACTAATGCCTTGTGGTTTAGCATTTCGGTTCAGCCTGGATCTTAAGCCACTTTCCTTCAGGACTGACTGATTCTTTTTTTCTTTTCTAAAAATATTTTTATTGTGCATTTTATTATACATCCAGTTTTCCAGTTTTGCAACGACAGCGTACTGGCTGTATCAAGTCCTTTTTAAGTATAGATAGTATTTATATACCCTGAGTATAACCATTATTCTCATAGTCATTCCTTAGAGTCTCTTTTAAATACATAATGTTGTACGACATAGTTATAACCATTATTTTCATAGTGGCACCATAACACTCTATACATTTATCCCTCTGTATGTTTTAATCTATAGTCACGTACAGTCCGATATGACTATTGATTACGGTATATATATTCTTATATATTTATACAACTGTATCTATTTCTATTTTGTTGATCTTCTTTCATTATTAAATGACTAATCTCTGCACTGGTCTGATTGATTCTTGAAAACTTTTCTTTAACCCATTCTGGAAAGGGGAGAGTGGGTCAACTCTCGGATTATTTAAAGAAAACACAACCAGACACACTTAAAATTTCTTTTACTATTAGTCTTCCCATCGTTCCTACCACTCATCTCCTCCCGCTTATGACTGCATGACTGTAACTTTGTTGCTCGAATCCTTACGATTTATATTGATATGGTTTCCTAGTTTGCTTATTTGTACCCTATGACTATCATTAAATGTTGTGCCTTCTGATTCTTGACGAATGTATCTCTTCTTTTTATGTACACTGAAAGCGTATGCACCAAAGACAAATTCCTTGTGTGTCCAATCACACTTTGCCAATAAACAACAACAACAACAACAATCCGGTGCCTCTGTATTCCAGGAAAAGAACTGGAAAAGTGAAATGGCCAAAGAGTTGAGCAATATTGAGGAGAGCACGAAGACCAGGAGCTTCTGATCAAAAGAGGCCTCTGAAAAAACAAGAACTGTGTTCCAAATATTAAGACTTGGGTTCTACAGCTGGAGACACTCGTTCTCCTCAGTCTGGTGGGCTGCAGACGTGCGGAGAAAAACAACCTGTTAGGCAGCCTGGCCAACTACGAAAGCCTAGGAGTTGGCAACTCAACACTTTGGAAGTCTAGCAGCTTGGAGGAACATCCTTGGTGTCAGACCAAGATGTTCCAGATGCTCTACGCCCAAGTTATCTCTCTCCAACAAGATGAAAGAGCTACGAGATCTGGGTGAGGAACCTTTGCCAAGCCCGAGAAGAAGGATCATCTGGTGTTGACCTCTCTGTCCTACCAAAGAAGTAGAGATGGCTATATGGTTCTACTCAACAAGGGGGCATCCCCTTATCCAGCTCACCAGGAGGAACAATCCAGGGAGACGTTTGCGTTTGATCACTTGGGGAAGAGAGGCCTTCCTTCCAGATGTTGCAAAAGCCAGAGCACATCCTTTTCCAGAGCATCTGGCATCTCTGATAGAAATACCACACATGTGGCCAGCGACGCAGCTTGCGACAGGGCGAGCGCACATATGCACGCCATCTGCAAAATCTCTTTCTTGAGATGCTTATAAAAATTTTCCCCCCTAGCCCCAACACAACTCTTAAACATTTCTGGTCGAGAGCCAGCCGGGATGTGATTCTCCTGTGAGCCATAAACTTTTATCGTTTTTCCTCTTTTTATAACCCATTATAATTTCGGCATTTGGTTTCAGAACCGCGCCGAGCGGTTTTGCCACAACTTGGCACAGCGTAGTAGCCCAACATACACCGTCACACTGTTTTTCCAGCCGGATATCAAATAAATGATCCATCCATCCATCCATCCATCCAATCAATCAATCAATCATGTTGGGAGACAAAGTTGCCAATTTGCTCTGCAATACACACACACACACACACACACACAAGCAGCCTCTGAGGACCCCTCAAAACTAGCACAGGTTGCATCCTATATAAAGTTGTTGTTTTTTTTAAAGTTCCATCCTTTCATTTCACCTGCGAGATGAAGCAGCGAAAGGATGAAACGGGGAAAGAAAGGAAGAGAAAGGAAGAAGAGAGTTTTAATAAAAGGATGGAAAAGAGAGGGGAATAAAACCCTCCATTAAATGCTATTTCCCTTTGACGGACAGGGTGCCTATAGAAGTCCCTTTGATCCATGCAATAATTATAACTATTTCAGGTTCCTTGGGAAAGAGCTGGTAAGGGGATCAAAAATGCCAAATTTAGCCTAAACCTCTGGCTTCCTGCTTGACAAACCCCTCCTCTTCCTCCTCATCCATCACCTTCCACTTGGCTAATAAACAGAAATAAATAATTAGTAATAACAATGCGGGGATTTTTCCATCTGCCTGTAAACAGGAATAATAGGTGGATTTCCCATTTTTTTTATCAACAGAAACAATAATAAAAAAGGATCTTCCACCTTACCAATAGTAATAAAGTCTTCTGTTTTGTCTATCAGGAAGAATAACAATAAAAATAAGGAGACCTTTTGCCTAATAAACAAGGAGGGTCATATTTTCTTCCACTTATCGATAAACAGGGAACCACAGGAATAAATAGCCAGATTTTCCTTTTTTTTAAAAAAAATAATAATAAGAAGGAATCAGAAAGTGTTATCTATAAACAGGGAACCACAGGAATAAATAGCCAGATTTTCCTTTTTTTTTTTTAATAAGAAGGAATCAGAAAGGGTTATCTATAAACAAGGAACCGCAGGAATAAATAGCCAGATTTTCCTTTTTTTTTTTTTTTTTTTTAATAAGGAATCAGAAAGTGGGATTCCCCCCTCCCAAACTTGGCTGCAAACTGAGCTTAAAAGTGTGCCCAAAGAAATTTGGGAAGTGCTGGAGGAATGTGGGGGTCTTGGGACGGTGGGGAGGGGGGCAGAGGACACCCGACTGAGCCCCCCCACCCCACCTCACTTTGTCAAGGGACCCGCTCCGGGTTTCCCCGGGAAAAGAAAGTGGTGTGTGTGTGTGTGTGTGTGTGTGTGTGTGTGTGTGTGTGTGAGAGAGAGAGAGAGAGAGAGAGAGAGAGAGAGAGAGAGAGAGAGAGAGAGAGAGAGAGAGAGAGAGAGAGGAAAAAAAAATAAGATCCCACTTACTGCGAGGAAGGAAGGGCGCAGGTAGGAAGGAGAGGATCGCCCGCCGGGAAAACGTCAGATTCTGCCCGAGTTCAGAGAGGGGTTTTTTTTTGAGCACTTAAAGAGAAAAACCCGCAGCTGCTCGTTGGGTTACGCGGTGCTTGCAAAGCCGGGCAGCAGGAAAGGAGGAGAAAAAGAGCGGAGCGGAGGAGTGCGGGGGGGAGAGAAGAGAAAACTCTCTCCGAGAGTGAGCAAATAAAAAGACGCGGCGAAACATCTGCAGCTGCTGTGGTGGCTGCGAAACGGGACGCCCCCGTCTCTCTTTGGCTCCCTGGCTGGCACGGTTGGCCGAGGTTCCCCAATCCCCCCCCTCTCTCTCTTTCTCTCTCTCTCTTTCTCTCTCCCCTCTCTCTCTTTCTCTCTCTCTCTTTCTCTCTCTCTCTCTTTCTCTCTCTCTCTTTCTCTCTCTCTCTTTTCTCTCTCTCTCTGCCCCCCCCACAAATGGCTCAGCGTGAAGAACTGGGAGGAACCGAGCAGAGGAAAAGGAGGAGGAAGGGGAAAAAAAAAAGGGGGGGGTGGACAAATCAGGGAGAGAGAGAGAGAGAGAGAGAGAAAGAAAGGGAGAGAGTAAAAGAGAAAAAGAGAAAAGCAACAGAGAAGATACTGCAAGAGCCGCCGGCTGGCTGGCTTGCTTTTAGGAAAACGGTTTGGTGGGTGGGTGGGAGGGAGTGGGGGGGGGCTTGGATTTGGGGAGTGGGGGGAGCAGAAGGAAGGTTCAATAATATAGATCCAAGGGTTAAATTAAGACGGCAGAGAAGAGTTTGGGGGCGGTGGGGGGAGGGGTGGGAGAGAGGTAAGAGAAACGTCAATTCCCCGCGGAAAATGAGAAGCAGATTTTGAAGGGAAGGTTTTAATCCCCCCTGCAAAAGGGACCGTGTGGGTCGTTTTGATGTGTTTGCGCGTGGAAGGCAGGAAAGCGCCTTGGTTGGGCGATCTTCTTCTTCTTCTTCTTCTTCTTCTTCTTCTTCTTCTTCTTCTTCTTCTTCTTCTTCTTCTTCTTCTTCTTCTTCCCCTTCCCCTCCTCCTCCTTCTTCTCCTTCCTCCTTCCTCTTCTCCTTCCTCTTCTTCTCCTTCTTCTCCTTCACCTCCTCCTCCTCTTCTCCTTCTTCTTCTCCTTCCTCTTCTTCTCCTTCTCCTCCTCCTCTTTCTTCTCCTTCCTCCTCTTCTTTTCCTTCTCCTTCTCCTTCTCCTCCTCCTCCTTCCTCTTCTCCTTCCTCTTCTTCTCCTTCTCCTTCGCCTCCTTCCTCTTCTCCTTCCTCTTCTTCTCCTCCTCCTCCTCCTCCTTCCTCTTCTCCTTCCTCTTCTTCTCCTTCTCCTTCTCCTCCTCCTCCTTCCTCTTCTCCTTCCTCTTCTTCTCCTTCTCCTCCTCCTCCTTCCTCTTCTCCTTCCTCTCCTTCTCCTTCTTCTCCTTCACCTCCTCCTCCTCCTCCTCTTTCTCCTTCTTCTTTTCCTTCCTCCTCTTTCCTTCTCCTTCTCCTTCTCCTTCTCCCCCTCCCCCTCCCCCTCCCTCTGTTTTTCCTGGCTTTGGGGTTTTTTTTGTTTCAAAGAAGAGGGGGAGTCGTTAGGTTGCCCCCCCCCAACAAAGAGAAGTTCCGAAAGTACCAGCAAAGGGGAAGAGAGGAGAGGAAAGGAAGAGCCTAGAGAAGTTAGTAGACCCCAAAGGAAGTTAGAAAGGCTGGGTCCCCCAAACCGAGCTGGCGTAACTGGGATGGGGGAATTGGAGTGGTGGGAGGGGGAGAAGGAAGGTGGAAATAGAAACTAGCAGGCCTTTTCTGAAGGGAAAGTCGGTTTTGGGGTTAGTTGGGGGGAGGAAGGAAGGGGTTCTCCCGCTTTTGGGCTGAACCGCCACACTTTCTGGAAAGGCAGAGAGGGTGGGGGCCGGGGGGGGAGAGGCAGGAAACTTTTATTATTAGTTCTCTAGATCTCTCCTCACCATCGTCCCCGTCCCCCCCCCCCCACCTTGGAGCTTCACAGGCCATTGGGTTGCTGGAAGCTTTTAGGAAATTGAAAAAGGAGGGGCTGGATTTTCAGAAGGTTCGTCTCCGGGGCTCAGCCAAGGTGGGTAGGGATGGAGGGGGGAAAAGATTGCTTGGTGGGGAGGGGAGAGGAGGAGGAGGGTGGGTAGGTGGGTGGGTTATTGGGGGACCTCTGGCCTCCCTCTTCCCTCTGTGGCAGAGTTGAGGGCCACACCTGTGGAACGGGCTGATGGAGATATCCGTTCTTCCTGGACATCTGAACAGAGATCCTGGTCTCGTCCCCCCCACCCTTCTCCATAGCAATTCGGTCAGTTTTTATAGAATGGCCAACTGAGATCAAAGGAGAGAAAAAATGGCCCAGCAGGGACCCCTTGAAGAGCTTCCTTTTGGGTTGGCCAGCTCTCCCCCAAGGGAGAACCTTGCTTTGCTAGAACTTAGAAGCAGAGAGCCAGATGGGACCCTGGAGGTCTTCTAATCCAATTCCCTGAGACGACGTTATACATTCCGGACAAATGGCTGTTTGCAAAAACTTCCAGTGATCGATGCTATGGCCATATGTTCCTACAGGGGCAGGTAAGGAAGGGCAGTGATGTCACACGCACACAACATGTTGTCATTATGATACAACTCACCCCAATTCCACAATGCTCTGCAAGCATGCAGGACACCTGTGACTTTGGAAGGAAAGCAAAGAAGAGGAGGACCAGCAGCAAGGGGAATGGTCTTGGCTACAATGATGATGGAGGCACCAAAGAATCTGGTTGGGGACAGATCCTCCTGGAGAAAAATCAATCTATGTAGACTCTTAAGAGTTGACACCAACTTGATGGCACATCATCCATTGATCAAATGCAAAGACCTAGCTCTCTGCAGAAGGATGCAATTCTGGGAAGGGTGGAAGGAAGGAAGGAAGGACAGATCTTCCTGGAGAAGGTCCACAATGGGCTTGCTAAGCATGAATTGGTAGTACATGATACATTTCTGCCTAGGAAAGCCATAAAATACCCAGAGAAGTTAAATCATAAGAAAGGTAGAAGGAAGGAGAAAGTGACCACCAGCATGGTTGAGAGAACTCAAGTTACGGTAGTGGAAGAACAGAAGGACCAAAGCGGGGACAGATCCTCCTGGAGAAGGTCCAGAGATGGTGCTTGCTAAGAAACGACTGGGTGGTACATAATACTTTTTTATCCAGGAAAGCCACAGAATACCCAGAGAAGCTCATAATCTTGGGGAAAGGTAGAAGGAAGGAGAAGATGAGGGTGACCAAGCAGCAAAGTGGAGGGATTCAGTTACAGTGATGATGGAGACACTGTTGGAAGACCTAAAGGATCTGGGGAAAAAAGTCTATCTATGGACTCTATAAGAGTTGACACTAACTTGATGGCACGTTGTCCATCGACCGATCAATTGTTGTGGTCCGCCGGCGGCCTGTAGAGCTGGCAGCAGAGTCGGACAGTGAGGAGGCTGGGGAGGAACATGGGCCAGTTCTGGAATCTGGGGAAGGCTCGGACAAGGGCTCTGCGTCGGAGGCAGAGAGGGGGCCATCTGGGAGGTGCGTGCTGCCTCCGGAGTCTCCAGAGTCGGACATCAGCGAGGCAGAGGAACAGGGGGAGCCTGTTCCCAGTGCACGCATGAGTAGAGCTGCCAGAAGGCAAGAACAGTTCAAACAAAAGGGTTGACTTGGGAGTAAGGCTTGGAGATGATTGGCCCCTCCCATAAGACATAAAAGAGGGAGCAAAGGCACGTGGGCCTTTGCAGGAAGCAACTGTTGTTTGTGCTGGCCAGTTTCAAGACTGCAGCTCCGTGTTGACTCTGTGCTCTGTGTGGCCTTGCAAAGCTAATTGCCAATTAGGTCTTTGGCAGTGTGTCAAGGGAGATAAAGGTGGGTGTTTATCAGCCTTATCCCGAAGGACTGTGGCAGACTTCTGTCAGACTCTTTACAAACTATTTGAGACTCCTCTGTGAATGAACCGATTGAGAATGAACAGGCTCTGAATGAGCAGAATTCACGGCCATTGAAATAAAAAGAGGGTTTTTGGGACTCATTGTGTGTTTTTACTGTATCTGGAAGCCTAGGTCAGAACATCACTGCAAAGACCTACTGTATTTTTTGGAGTATAAAACGCACCTCTTCCCCCTCTAAAAGGGGGTGAAAATTTAGGTGCGTCTTATACACCGAATGTAGCCCTGCCCACCCACTGGCCCCCACCCTTTGGCCTCTGCCTCCCAGCAGTTTACCTCCTTGCAGCAAGCAGCAAGAAGAAAAAGCTCATTTCACTTTCAGCACAGCCTAATTAGCACAAGTTGATTAGATCGGCCTCCCGACTCTCAGCTGTTTTGCACTGGCCTCTGCTGCTTGCTGCAAGGAGGTAAATTGCTGGGAGCAGATTTTTTTTTTTCTTGTGCTAATCAAGCTATGCTGAAAACGAAAATGAAAGTAAAGCAGGCTGTTTGCTGTTTGCTGCAACGAGGCAAAATTGCTGGGAGGCAGAGGCAGATTTCTTTTTCTCCTTTTCCTCACCAAAAAAGGTAGGTATGTCTTATAGTCTGGTGCGTCTTATACTCCGAAAAATATGGTAGCTCTCTGCAGAAGGATGCAATTCTGGGAAGGGTGGAAAGAAAGCTTAGAACCAGCTTCAAGGCGCCAGGATGGTCTCAGCTACAGTGGTGATGGGGGCACCATTGGAAGACTTGAAAGAACAAGTTAGCGACGTGCAGAAAATCGACGTGACACTGGGATACTGCACCCACTGTAAATACATTCCAGTGGCACATCGATTTCCTGCATGTCCCTAACTTGGTGACCTCCATTTGCAACCTTCCTTGGGGGCTTCCAACCTCAAGTCAATGAGAGAAGTCAGATTCATTTCATAACCATGTGATTCACTTAATGACTGCCGCAATCCAACAACCATAGCAAAAAAAATATATATGTCACAACAACGGATGCAACTCACTGAACAACCGCATAGCTTTAGTCAATGGCTGTTCCGGTTCCATTTGAGGCCATAAGTCAAGGACTACCTGCAGTAGTGTGTTGTGACTCCGACCCCCGAGCCCGTCTTATCGGAAGGAGAAGGGCATAATGCCCTGTTCCTCAGGGCATTATGGGAGATTTTAAAAGGGCAACTCTTACATAATTACTGTACCCCCATCATCTGACCAGCATTAGAAAGATAGTAAGAACAGGTAGACTAGCTGTAGTTCAGATATGGTCCAAGAGTCACCATATGCCAAATCAGATAGTCCAATGGTCAAACAAGCAGGAACTAGATAGCAATAGCACTTAGATTTATATACAGCTTCATAGTGCTTTTACAGCCCTCTCTAAGCGGTTTACAGAATCAGCCTCTTGACCCCACAACAATCTGGGTCCTCATTTTACTCATCTCGGAAGGATGGAAGGGCTGAGTCAACCTGGAGCCCGTCAGGATTGAACTGCTGGCAGTCGGCAGAGATAGCCTGCAATATTGCATTCTAACCACTGCGCACCATGGAAGGAAGGAAGGAAGGAAGGAAGGAAGGAAGGAAGGAAGGAAGGAAGGAAGGAATATAGCAAGAGCACTTAGATTTTATATAGTTTTTTTTTTTTTAGTTTTATTTGATTTGTATACCGCCCTACTCCCGAAGGACTCAGGGCGGTGAACAGCCAACAATAAAATACATAGATACACAAAATTTAAAAACCCAATAAAATCAAATTAAATTATTTGGCCCAGACAAATTAAAACATCCCAATAATTTAAAAACAGATTAAAATTTAAATATTTAAAAAGGGAAGAGATTAGGCCATATTGCTTCACAGTGCTCTACAGCCCACTCTAAGAGGTTTACAGAGTCAGCCTCTTGCCCCCCAACAATCTGGGTCCTCATTTTACCCACCTTGGAAGGATGGAAGGCTGAGTCAATCTTGAGCCGGTGAGATTTGAACTGCCGAACTGCAGGCAACCGGCAGACAGCAGAAGTAGCCTGCAGTACTGCACTCTCACCACTGTGCCAACACGGCTCATGGAGTTCCTAGATCAGGGATGGCGAACCTATGGCACGCATGCCACAAGTGGCATGTAAAGCCATCTCTCCGGGCATGCCAGCTGTCGCCTGTTGCTTTTCCAGTTTCCGGCACACGCATGTGCTGGTCTTCACACACGCATGCGTGCCAGAAACCAGAAGACCAGGTGACTGGCTTCCATGTGTGTGCGTGCCAGGGACCTGCTCTCCCGGTTTCCAGTGCTCCCCTGAGCCTGTGCTCCAATTTCGGCACTTGGTGCTGAAAAGGTTCACCAATACTGTCCTAGATACTAGAAACTCAAGCAAAGAGGATAACTACCATATTTTTTTGGAGTATAAGACTCACCTTTCCCCCCCCAAAAGGAGGTGAAAATTTAGGTGCATCTTATACACCGAATGTAGCCCCACCCATTCACTGGACCCCACCCTTTGGCCTCTGCCTCCCAGCAGTTTACCTCCTTGCAGCAAGCAACAAGAAGAAACAACTCGTTTCAGCTTCAGCACAGCCTAATTAGCACAAGTTGATTGGATCGGCCTCCCGACTCTCAGCTGTTTTGCTCTCAGCTGTTTTGCCGGGGCCTCTGCTGCTTGCTGCAAGGAGGTAAATTGCTGGGAGCAGATTTTTTTTTTTTCTTGTGCTAATCAAGCTATGCTGAAAACGAAAATGAAAGTAAAGCAGGCTGTTTACTGTTTGCTGCAGCGAGGCAAAATTGCTCAGAGGCAGAGGCAGATTTCTTTTTCTCCTTTTCCTCACCAAAAAAGGTAGGTGCGTCTTATAGTCCGGAGCGTCTTATACTCCGAAAAATACGGTAAATCGCTGTAGTCAGCTAGCTGCAATTACTCAAGCCTTGCCTTTGGCTTAGCGAGAAGCCTCATTGAAAAACCTTGTTCTGCTCACCTCTGGATGCACCTACACCTGGCGCTTTGGGATTGTGCATCAGCATCTAACTGAACGTCTAACTGAAGAGGAGATCCCTATGGCTGATCAGCCTCCATTTATTCCCCAGGCTGACCCATCTTGAAGCACAGGCTCAGCCGCAAGCCAATTTACTGCAGCCAACTCACCCTGGGACAACACTAAAGAAGGTTATCTATGCTTAGAGTGGTGTGGTGGCCTAGAGATGGAGCTCTTGCCTCACAATCAGGAGGCTGTGAGTTCGATCCTAGGTAGAGGTAGGTATTTTTGTTCTCTCTCTGGGCACAATGAGAATATTATCTGCTGAACAAAACTCCTCATTGGCGACAGGAAGGGCATCCGGCCATTAAACATCTGCTAGATCCATTCGGTTGCCCAGACTCCACCCTGCAAGGGTTTATGGGGCCATTAAAAGATGATGATGAAAGTTATCTATGCTTACTTTGAATAAACAGGTAGAGAAATCTATTGTTCCTCCGTTATTCTATCTCAGGGGTCAGCAACCTTAAATCCTCAAAGAGCCACAAAGGTCCTAACTGGAACCCCCCATTCAATTCTGGAGCCGACCAGAAGTCCAGTTCCCCCACCATAGAATCTCCTCCTAGAGCGGTGTCCTTTTTCCCCTACCTGTCCTAACCAAAAGCCTTATCAATTATGGAGCCGACTGGAAAACCCATCCCTTGCCATAGAGTCTCCTCCTGGCACACCATGCTTCCCCCCTCCCCCAAAACCGGAAGCTCCACTCAAAATAGAGCCTTGGTAGTACAGTGGTCTAAAGCACCCTGTTATTAAGACCAGCTGCCTGCAATTACTGCAGGTTCGAATCTCGCCAGGCTCAAGGTTGACTCAGCCTTCCATCCTTTCTAAGGTAGGTAAATTGAGGACTCAGTTGTGGGGGCAATAAGCTGACTTTGTATAAATATACAAAAGGATGAAGGCTATTGCTTAACGCATTGTAAGCCGCCCTGAGTCTCCGGAGAAGGGCGGCATATAAATCAAATTAAAAAAATAAAAAATAAAAAATAAATAAATTGTGGCACCGACCAGCGACAGGGAGCCACAGCAGAGGGATGAAAGAGCCACATGCGGCTCCAGAGCCGCAGGTTACTGACCCCTGTTCTAGCTCCATCTCTTGAGGTTCCTTCTTCTTATCACACCCACAACTTTTCCGTTTTAATTTGCCCATCAATGAATTCTCAAAGTAGCATACAACACAGTTTGCTAAATCCCAACTTTTTAGGTTTCCCTATTCCTTGGGAAACTATAGGATTGTGGGGAGTGGGGGAGGGGAATCCCAGATTCCTTCTTTGAAAAGAAGAGCAAGGTTTTAATTACTTTGCTGTTGCTACGTTTGATTGAACACGGAAAATAAATAAGGATAGTCAAAACATCCAAGAATTGGACATGGGAGAGAGGAAAGCACAGAAATGCAGGGTATTCTCAAGCTGTACATTTCAATGTCCTCCCCCACCCCGAACAAGTTATGTTCCATTGTTTTGGAAGGAAAGAAGATAATCAAACTTGCCTTTTTTTCTCCAAAAAGACCTCAAATTCCATGCTCGTGAATGATGACTATGTATCTGCAACCTTCTCAGTAGCCTGCAAATTGAGTTGAAGGCAACACAAAGTCCTAAGCCAGATTTCATCCTTCTCTAATTGCCTCAAATTTCGGGTGTAGAGCTCGACATGGAACAGTGTCTCGAAGTGGTCCCCTAAATTTGGGAGATTCTAGATAAATTCCTCTTCCCTATTTTACCCATCTTGTTTGAGGTCCTTACAATGGGACACAAGGATTTTAGAATGGAAAACACAGAACCAGGACATTGATTGACAAGTTCCAGAGTCAGTAATTAAATCTCAGGAGATCTGAGGGTGGTGGGGAGAGAGAAACATACATTCCACTGGGCCCCAAAGCAGTGGTGAAATTCAAATTCAAAGATAGATAGAGATGGATGATAAATGTGTGTGTGTGTGTGTGTGTGTGTGTGAGAGAGAGAGAGAGAGAGAGAGAGAGAGAGATGGATAAATAGATAATGATAGATAGATAGATAGATAGATAGATGATAGATAGATAGATAGATAAGATAGATAGATAGATAGATAGATGGATGGATGATAACTAGATGATAGAGAGAGAGATGGATGATAAATAGATAATGATAGATAGATAGATAGATAGATAGATAGATAGATGATAGATAGATAGATAGATAGATAGATAGATAGATGATAGATAGATAGATAGATAGATAGATGGATGGATGATAACTAGATGATAGAGAGAGAGAGATGGATGATAAATAGATAATGATAGATAGATAGATAGATAGATAGATAGATAGATAGATAGATAAATGGATGGATGATAACTAGATGAGAGAGAGATATGGATGGATGGATGATAAAGAGAGAGAGAGAGAGAGAGAGAGAGATCAGATGATAGAAAATGGATACTGGTAGATAGATGATAGATGAGGGGGATTAGATAGATAGACAAATGAGAGAGAGAGAGAGAATAGATGGATTGAAGGATTGATGGTAGAGGATGGATAGATGAGAGAGTTAATAAATAGATTAAATAGACAGATAGAAGAATGAGACACACAGACCGCATGTTCAGTGTGGGGCCGCTATAATTCAAAGTATGAGTTTAAAAAAAAAATATTGCCAATTCCCAAAAGATACCTTGAGTTGCTATTCCAAAACCATCAGGTTTTGCATTGGCATCCCCTGTAGTCCCTGACAGAAGGAGGTAGGATTTTCAAAATTTCAAGGCTAAAGACTGGATCAGAATACAGTAGTTTTCATTTCATTTAGGTTTCTAAAAACTAAACCGAGAGGCCATTTAGGGTAGTGGTTAGGCCACCAGGAGTCCCAAATAACTTGAAGGCTCATATAGAACTTCATAAAGCAAAATTTCTCCCACCAGAAAGATAAAACTGCATTTGGAAGTTGAGGAAGGGCCTCACGAACAGGTCCTCAAAGTTCAATAAGACCAGTGATTTTGGGGCATGAAAGAAACAATTTGGTTTAGAGTCTGCCCTACAGTACTGGAATAAAGAATTTAGTAATTGTAATAAGACTGTTATAAGGAACAACAAAAGTTACATTCGCTTGTCACACCAAACCATAGTTTGCCTAAACTACGGTTGGCTGAGATGGTGCGAAGCTCTAAGCTATGGCTTCCAAATTACAACAGCTTGATTTATCAACCTGCTAAGCCAAAAGTAAATCCCATCAAGACGTGTGTGAACTTACCTGGAGGAAATCTTTTCTGGTCAAAAGGGAATAGACTTTTAAGAAGTCTATGTTGGTTTAATACTTCAGTCTCATCAAGGGTTGCTGTAGGAGTTTTGATGAGCTTAGTCTGCCCTCTGCTGGTTACTTAGACATTTTCATTTTTAAAGAAACAGGCATGATACTTGGGTCAGAAGAAACAATGTTTTGAGAATGTGTACTATTTAGAATAACAGTTGGACCTCTGAGCAGTGGTGAAATGTAACATTTGTTAACTACCGGTTCTGTGGGTGTGGCTTGGTGGTGGTGGTGTGAAATGTGACTGGGTGGGCGTGGCCAACTTTTTTTTTTAAAAAAAGAAGAGGTTGTAAAAAAAATGCTTTTAAACGCTTCTGACAATCCCAGCTGAGTTGCCTGATTGTCAGAGGCTTTTTTTTCTTTTAAAAGCCTCTAACGATGCCAGCTGAGTTGCCTGATCGGCAGAGGCTTTTTTTTCCTTTTAAACAGGCATGATACTTGGGTCAGAAGAAACAATGTTTTGAGAATGTGTACTATTTAGAATAACAGTTGGACCTCTGACCAGTGGTGAATGTAACATTTGTTACTACTAGTTCTGTGGGTGGGGGGTAATGTGACTGGGTGGGCGTGGCCAACTTTTTTTTTTAAAAAAAGAAGAGGTTGTAAAAAAAAATGCTTTTAAACGCTTCTGACGATCCCAGCTGAGTTGCCTGATCGTCAGAGGCTTTTTTTTCTTTTAAAAGCCTCTGCCGATCAGGCAACTCAGCTGGGATTGTCAGAAGCTTTTAAAAGCCTCTGACGATCCCAGCTGAGCTGCGCGATCATCAGAGGCTTTTTTTTCTTTTAAAAGCTTCTGACGATCCCAGCTGAGTTGCCTGATCATCAGAGGCTTTTTTTCTTTTAAAAGCCTCTGACGATCCCAGCTGAGCCGCGTGATCATCAGAGTCTTTTTTTTTAACTTTTAAAAGCATTTTTTTTCTGCCGAAGAGGTTGTAGAAAAAATGCTTTTAAAAATAAATTAATTAATTAAAAAAAGCACGGCTCAGCTGGGCATGTGGGGGGGGGCAGGGATTTTTGCTACCGGTTCTCTGAACCACCCGCCGGATCGGATGCTCCGGTCCAAACCAGGAGCATTTCACCCCTGCCTCTGAGGTTATCTAGTCCAACCCCCTGCTCAAGCAAGAGATCCTATATAGGGGTGGGTTCTACTTACCTTTACTACCAGTTTGCAATGGGATCGTGCATGCTTCTGTACACGCACAGATCTCCGATGACGACATCCAGGGCAGTGGGCGGGGCCTCCCGCCGGTTTTACTACCGGTTCTTGCGAACCGGTCTGAACCAGGGGCAACCCACCACTGATCCTATAGAATACCATTCTAGACAAGTGCCTGCCCAGTCTCTTCTTACAAACCTCCAGTGACGGAGCACTGACAATTTTGGAAGACAAGCCGTTACTCATTCCCTTTCATTTAAGAACAAGGAACGCAGGACTGATAAAGAGATTACCAAAGGACCCATTTATTTACGGGGTTTATTTAGAGATCTCAATCAATAGGATTCTAGGCAATGCATAGCATCCAGCCGTAGAATAAAGCAATGAAAAGACCACCGGCTGAAAAATGATAGCAAGCCATCCGACGTGAGCACCGGCTGCGCAGGCTGCCGGCGCAACACCACACCAGCCTCCTCTTCGTCGGGATCAGCCACGATCCGCGCAGGCCGCTGGCGGGCCACAACACTGTTTGAGAACTGTGGGCTTAAACTGATCTGCAACACCCAATTAAAACCCACCAAATGGTTATCTTCACATGAAGATACAGTAGTGGCTAAAATTGTGGAAACATTTGGGGGAAAAGTGTATTTTCTAAAACTAGCTAATAACCCCACTTTTATTGGAGTAAAACCATAAAATTATATATCAGTGGAAATATTCATTTTAATCAAGAATGTAATGCAATAACTTTTAGGAAGGATTTGCTATTAGAATAGCAGTTACAGTATAAAGAAGAAAAGTGAAACACATAGAAAAAATGAGCTATGCAGAAATGATCCCCATATCAGTGAATCCTTAGTTGGGTAACCTTTAGCATGAATTACGGCCTTACAACGTCTTCCCATGGAGTGAACCAAGTCTTTGAGTTCTGCAGTTGTTATAATGTGAAACCAAGATTGCTCCTATTAACTGGGTTTTATTGCTGGGTCGCTTTTGACTAACAAGTTTCTTTAGTCGGCTCCATAGATTTTCATTTGGGTTAAGATCTGGTCTATTCCCAGGCCATTCCAGCAGTGGAATAGGATTATTTTGAAACTCCCCCCAAAAGAGCCTTGGTAGTACAGTGGTCTAAGGCACCCTGTTATTAAGCTGGTTATTAAGACCAGCTGCCTGCAATTACTGCAAGTTCGAATCTCCCCAGGCTCAAGGTTGACTCAGCCTTCCATCCTTTCTAAGGTAGGTAAATTAAGGACCCAGTTGTGGGGGGCAATAAGCTGACTTTGTATAAATATACAAAAAGGATGAAGGCTATTGCTTAACGCATTGTAAGCCTCCCTGAGTCTCCGGAGAAGGGCGGCATATAAATCAAATTAAAAAAACAAATTAAAAAATTGGTGTTATTAGCCATCAAACCTCAAAAATACACTTTTCCCAAAAGGTTTCCACAATTTTGGCCACTAGTGTAACCACACTATTGTTCTTACTTTCTCTAGGGACCTTTCTATATTCCAAGGCATTTCTTATTAACCCATTATAGGTTTTACTAAAAAAAAAAAAATGCTGCATTTTTACAAGCCAACGTTACATTCATTACAGGTTCCTCTCTTTCAAAAATTGCTATTTGTCCTTGCAAGCCTCTCTTCCTAATTTTGGGGTGTCCCTCTAACTCCAGAACCGGTTCTTCATAGG
This sequence comes from Arizona elegans, assembly GCA_022577455.1. Lineage (NCBI taxonomy): Eukaryota > Metazoa > Chordata > Lepidosauria > Squamata > Colubridae > Arizona > Arizona elegans. The sequence continues at coordinate 11,802,563 of JAKOOJ010000022.1, read as the reverse complement.
AATGCAAAATTGTATATACATGATATATGCCTTTTTTTTTTTGCCCTTGCTGTTTTCCTTAACAAACCCCAAAAGTACACATCTTTAAAAACAGCAAAGTGCTGGAAGGGGAAACCTGGCTTTGAGCTGATGTAAGATGACACAAATACCGTATCTGTGACAACTTTTTTTGAAGACCTGCAAACTATCATAAGCAGGTCTGCTTATTTGTAACGAGTCATCAGACCATCACAAAGTAAAGTATCTGTATAAAAATAACCAAAGTTAACCTAAATCACATTGGTACAGGTCCCGTATTATATGTTACAAACAAACAGAGGGTTTCTCGGAGCTCGAGGAAAATGCAGCATTTTTAGTCAAAACCTACTTTAAAAAATAAAAATAAAAATAAGAGTCCCAACGTATTTTTTTAAAAAGGACTGAGCGAGACTACGGTGACTTTCTCCATTGTTTAACTCCGAACATACTCCTCTCTCGTAGACAGATTTTAAAAGACTCGTTAGCATTTTCTTCCCTCGTAGCTACAAAGAATGCATTTTAATTGATGCTGAGCAGAGAAATTCTCTTGCAGTGTTTTTTCTTCTTTTTTTTAAAAAAAACCCTCTGTGCATTTTTCTCCTCGGCTCGGAGAAAAAAAAAATGACTTTGTTCCTTAAATGTCTGTTTGCAAGGCCAAAACTGCCAGAGAAATGCTGCAAGTTGAGGTTGTACTTTTAGCTGTTTAGAGAAGATGCTGGATTGGGTTTGTGCGTGAATGACTGTTCTGTCTTTCATGGCGACTCCTTAAGGAAAGGAACTGATAATAAAACTGTCAGGACAATAATGCCTTTCTACAGATCTATGATGAGACCACACAGGACAGCCAGTGTTCTGGTTGCTGCCTCTCAAAAAAAAAAAAAAAAAAAAAAAAAAAGGCCAAAGAGGACCACCAAAATAATTAGGAGCCTGGAATGGCTCCCTACAAAGGAAACTTTACCACTTTTAGGAATGTTTTGCTGTATGTGGGAGGGAAAAAAACAAGAAAGAGAGAGAATTGAACACAGGATCAGCCACTGGAAACCAAATGCAGGGAGATTTAGCACTGCCTGAAGATACCCCCCCCCTTTTTTTAAAAAAACATAATGCACAAGTGTGGAATTTCGTGCCAGAGTTGGATCTGTGTCCATCATTTGGATGGTTTGATCAGACTGGATGGCTAAATAGAGCGCCAGCTGGTCTAGTGGTTAAGGCACGAGGCTTAGAAAGCCAGAGACTGTGTGTTCAAGTTGAGCCTTAGCCATCCAGAATGACAGCGGGATGAATTTGGGGCCAATCACCAGGTGGAAGTGAGTTCGAGTCCTGCCTTAGGTCTGTATGACTTTGAGCCAATCACCAGGAGACGGTAAGTTCTAGTCCTGCCTTAGGCGTGAAAATTGGGCTGGGTGACTTTGGGCCAATCATCAGGAGGCTGTGAGTTCTAGTCCTGCCTTAGGCTGTAGGACTTTGGGCTAATCACCAGGGGGTTGGACTAGAAGACCTCCAAGGTCCCTTCCAACTCTGTTATTCTATTCTATTCTATTCTATTCTATTCTATTCTATTCTATTCTATTCTATTCTATTCTATTCTATTCTATTCTACCCTATCCTATTTCTATTCTATTCTATTTATTCTACCCTACCCTACCCTACCCTACCCTACCCTACCCTACCCTATTTCTATTCTATTCTATTCTATTCTATTCTATTCTATTCTATTCTATTCTATTCTATTCTATTCTATTCTATTCTATCCTATCCTATCCTATCCTATCCTATTCTAATTCTACTCTACTCTACTCTACTCTACTCTACTCTACTCTACTCTACTCTATTCTATTCATTGCAATAGGTTTAAGTAAAATATGTGTAGGGCTAAATATACCCCCCACCCCCTAGATCTATTCCTCCCCTCCTTTCCCCATCCTGAAATCTCACAAGAATATGTTGTTGAATCAAGAATACGTGATGGAATGTATAACATGTCCACGCTTTAAACCACAGGAAGATCTTCATTTGATCCCCTCGTGGGCTTTCTTTGTGCCAAACTTTGGATATAAATCTCGGGTGTGAACAAGTAGCAAGATTCTAGCATCCTTTTGCTTGCCAAAACCACATTTTGGGGGGAGAGGGGGGAGCATCCCGGAGCATGTACGCTTCTGTTGGATTAATCTGACCTTTCTGGAGGAGTTATGATGTTCCGATGTTGTTCTCTCTTTCCATGACTACTTTCCATAATATCCGAACTGACAATGCGAATGCTGAGATCTTCTCCAACCGGTCTCTAAGAGGAAGTTGTATTGCAAGTGCCCTTAATCAGACTTCTCAAGCAAGTGCTGGACTGCATAGCCATAGCAATAGCACTTAGACTTATATACCGCTTCACAGTGCTTTTATAGCCCTCTCTAAGCGGTTTACAGAATCAACCTATTGCCCCCAACAATCTGGCTCCTCATTTTACCCGGCTCAGAAGGATGGAAGGCTGAGTCAACCTTGAGCCGGTCAGGATCAAACTTGTGACAGTTGGCAGAAGTAGCCTGCAATACTGCATTCTAACCACCATGGATGGATGGATGGATGGATGGAAGGAAGGAAGGAAGGAAGGAAGGAAGGAAGGAAGGAAGGAAGATAGCAATAGCACTTATACTTATATACTGCTTCACAGTGCTTTTATAACCCACTCTAAATGGTTTACAGAATCAACCTATTGCCCCCAACCATCTGGGTCCTCATTTTACCCACCTCAGAAGGATGGAAGGCTGAGTTAACCTTGAACCGGTCAGGATCAAACTCGTGACAGTTGGCAGAAGTAGCCTGCAATACTGCATTCTAACCATCATGGATGGATGGATGGATGGATGGATGGAAGGAAGGAAGGAAGGAAGGAAGAAAGGGCAATAGCAATAGCATTTATACTTATATACCGCTTCACAGTGCTTTTACAGCCCTCTCTAAGCGGTTTACAGAATCAACCTATTGCCCCCAACAATCTGGGTCCTCATTTTACCCACCTCAAAAGGATGGAAGGCTGAGTCAACCTTGAACTGGGGAGATTCGAACTGCCAAATTGCAGTCAGCCACAGTCAGCAGAAGTAGCCTGCAGTACTGCACTCTAACCACTGCACACCATGGAACGAAGGAAGGAAGGAAGGAAGGAAGGAAGGGGAAAAGGAAGAGCAATAGCACTTAGACTTATATACCAGTTCACTGTGCTTTTACAGCCCTCTCTAAGTGGAAAGAATGTAAAATTGCAGAGTGCCTTTGAGAAACTCAACAAAAGCATTGCCAACTGCCTGACTGGCTGGACTACAAAGACCATCATATTGTGTCTGTTATTCTATTAAGGTTGACTCAAGTCTTCCAGCCTTCCGAGGTCGGTAAAATGAGGACCTGGATTGTTGGGGGGCAATAGGCTGACCCTGTAAACTGCTTAGAGAGGGCTATAAAGCATTGTGAAGTGGTATATAAGTGCTATTGCTATGGGTGGAAACTGGTCAAGGAGAGAAGCAACGTAGAATTCAAAGGGAGCTGATTTTCATCTGCTGATCACAAGATGGCCTTCCTTCCTTCCTTCCTTCCTTCCTTCCTTCCCTCCCTCCCTCCCTCCCTCCCTCCCTCTCTAGTCTCCAGGCCTTTAATTATCTTAGTTGTTCTTCTCTGAACTTTTTCCAGTCTCCCTCCCTCCCCCCTCTCTCTTTCTCTCCTTCCCTCCCTCTCCTTCCTTCCTTCCCTCTTTCCTTCCTTCCTTTCTTCCATCCCTCCCTCCTTCCTTCCTTCCCTCCCTCTCCTTCCTTCCTTCTTCCCCTCCCTCTCTTTCCTTCCTTCCTCCCCTCCCACCTTCCCTCCTCTCCTTTCTTCACTCCCTCCCTTTCCTTCTTTCCTTCTTTCCTTCCTTCCTTCCCTCCCTCCCCTTCCCTCCTTTCTTCCTTCCTTCCCAGTGGTTAGAATGCAGTATTGCAGGCTAATTGTGCCAACTGCCAGCAGTTCGATTCTCACTGGCCTAAGGTTGACTCAGCCTTCGGTCTTTCCAAGGTGGGCAAGATCAGGACCCAGATTGTTGGGGGCAAGAGGCTGACATTGTAAACTGCTTAGAGAGGGCTGTAAAAGCATTACGAAGTGGTATATAAATCTAAAATGCTCTTGCTATTCCGTTATCCAGTTATCCTCTTTTCTCCAAGAAGGTATCCGACTTTTAGTGGAGCTTTTATTCTTGCAGTGCAGCATTTTGCCACTAGATGGGAGAACTCGCTTAGAATCCAGAAATCCTTCTGCCTTGAAGGTGGCTTTTAAAGAAGAGTTTTTGAGAGAACAATCTTGCAGCATTTTCAGTGAGTGAGTGACTGAGTGGCTGTGATTTAATTTCCCAGTAGATTAATCTACAGTTGAAAATGACTTTGAAATCTGTTCATCAAATGCTTACGGAATCATCTCTTGGTTTTAATAAGGGGCTACTGGACTTCAACTATCCACAACATTAGAATAGAATAGAATAGAATAGAATAGAATAGAATAGAATAGAATAGAATAGAACAGGAGTGGAGTGGAGTGGAGTGGAGTGGAGTGGAGTGGAGTGGAGTGGAATGGAGTGGAGTGGAATAGAATAGAATAGGGAATGAATAGAATAGAATAGAATAGAATAGAATAGAATAGAATAGAACAGAACAGAACAGAACAGAACAGAACAGAACAGAACAGAACAGAACAGGAGTGTAGTGGAGTGTAATGGAGTGGAGTGGAGTGGAGTGGAATGGAATGGAATGGAATGGAATAGAATAGAATAGAATAGAATAGAATAGAATAGAATAGAATAGAATAGAATAGAAGTAGAGCAGAACAGGAGTGGAGTGGAGTGGAGTGGAGTGGAATGGAATGGAATGGAATAGAATAGAATAGAATAGAATAGAATAGAATAGAATAGAATAGAATAGAATAGAATAGAATAGAATAGAACAGGAGTAGAGTGGAATGGAATGGAATGGAATGGAATAGAATAGAATAGAATAGAATAGAACAGGAGTAGAGTGGAATGGAATGGAATAGAATACAATAGAGTAGAGTAGAGTAGAGTAGAGTAGAATAGAATAGAATAGACTAAGGGATAGAATAGAATAGAATAGAATAGAATAGAATAGAATAGAATAGAATAGAATAGAATAGGAGTAAAGTAGAGTAGACTGGAGTGGAATGAAATAGAATAGAATAGAAGAAAATAGAATAGAATAGAATAGAATAGAACAGGAGTAGAGTGGAATGGAATGGAATAGAATACAATAGAGTAGAGTAGAGTAGAGTAGAGTAGAGTAGAGTAGAATAGAACAGAACAGAATAGAATAGAATAGAATAGAATAGAATAGAATAGAATAGAACAGAACAGAACAGAACAGAACAGAACAGAACAGAACAGGAGTGTAGTGGAGTGTAGTGGAGTGCAGTGGAGTGGAGTGGAGTGGAATGAAATGGAATGGAATGGAATGGAATAGAATAGAATAGAATAGAATAGAATAGAATAGAATAGAATAGAATAGAATAGAACAGAACAGGAGTAGAGTGGAATGGAATGGAATGGAATGGAATGGAATAGAATAGAATAGAATAGAATAGAATAGAATAGAATAGAATAGAATAGAATAGAATAGAATAGAATAGAACAGGAGTAGAGTGGAATGGAATGGAATAGAATACAATAGAGTAGAGTAGAATAGAATAGACTAAGGGATAGAATAGAATAGAATAGAATAGGAGTAAAGTAGAGTAGACTGGAGTGGAATGAAATAGAATAGAATAGAATAGAATAGAATAGAATAGAATAGAATAGAATAGAATAGAATAGAATAGAATAGAATAGCATAGCATAGCATAGCATAGCATAGAATAGAATAGAATAGAATAGCATAGCATAGCATAGCATAGCATAGCATAGCATAGCATAGAATAGAATAGAATAGAATAGGAGTAGAGTGGAATGGAATGGAATGGAATGGAATAGAATTCACAGAACTGGTAGTAAAAAAAATTGAATCCCACCACTGCTACATACCTATTCTATCTTCTATGTTCTATGGTCTGAAAGATCTTGAAAAGAGGCATTTTTTGTTAAGACACAAGCCTGTAAGGCAGCATGTTTTGGTGGTTGCCACACATTTGCCCCGAGGGACACCGTTTTATGATTGTGGTGGGTATAAATACAATAAATAGATAAATGTTCTGATGGCGTCTCTCAGCTAGGCAGAGAAATTCTATATCTCCAGAGGGGGAAAAAAGGAGAAAAGATTTCCTAAAATATGATTTCACAATTTTTCTTGCTCTGGGAGAAAGGAAGAATTTTTTTTCCACCCCTTATAATGGTCTTGAAAAATGTTGCAAGAATACGGCAAGCCCCTTCTGAATGCATCTCCCTTCCAAAGGCTCATAATACGCATGTTAAGTTCAACAATCTCCCTCTTAAAAAATGTTTATTACTTAAATATCGGGTAAGGGAGTTGGAACATTGTGTAACCAAAAATGTAAAGGGGGAAAGCTGACTCTTACGTTGTTGTTTTTTTTTTCCCAACAAGAAATCTGTGTCTTCACTCTGTGTGCAAATACCATCTCACCAAGTAAATGAGAATTGTGGATGGAGGAACAAAAAAATATCTATGTACAAGTTCATTCTTTTATAGATATTGATATAAAATAAAGGCATGAATCCTATCTGCAGCATATATCTAACATATCTGACTGACTGCCTGCCTGTCTACACACTTATATCAGTGTTTATCAAATGAAGATATGGGACATATCTATATATCTAACAGGATTATTTGTCCTTTCTTTCTTTCTTTCTTTCTTTCTTTCTTTCTTTCTTTCTTTCTTTCTTTCTGTATCTATCTATCTCTATCTATCTATCATCTCTCTCTTTCTCTCAGTATTTGTGTATTGTATGTAGGTGCAAACATCTGTATTCTGAAAAGAAAGAAAGAGACAGAGAGACAGAGAGAGAGAAAAGGAAAAGAGAGAGAGAGAAAGGAAAGAAAGAGAGAGAGAGAGGAGAGGAAAGAAGAAAGAAAGAAAAAGAAAAGAGAGAGAGAGAGGAGAGGAATGAAGGAAGAAAGAAAGAGAGAAAGAGAGAGAGAGAGGAGAGGAAAGGAAAGGAATGAAAGGAAGGAAGAGAGAAAAAAGAGAGAAAGAGAGAGGAGAGGAGAGGAGAGGAGAGGAATGGAATGAAGGAAGAAAGAAAGAGAGAAAGAAAGAGAGAGAGGAGAGGAAAGAAGAAAGAAAGAAAAAGAAAGAGAGAAAGAGAGAGAGAGGAGAGGAATGAAGGAAGGAAGAAAGAAAGATAGAAAGAAAGAAAGAGAGAGAGAGGAGAGGAAAGGAAAGGAATGAAAGGAAGGAAGAGAGAAAAAAGAGAGAAAGAGAGAGGAGAGGAGAGGAGAGGAGAGGAATGGAATGAAGGAAGAAAGAAAGAGAGAAGGAAAGAGAGAGAGGAGAGGAAAGAAGAAAGAAAGAAAAAGAAAGAGAGAAAGAGAGAGAGAGAGAGGAGAGGAATGAAGGAAGGAAGAAAGAAAGATAGAAAGAAAGAAAGAAAGAAAGAGAGGAGAGGAAAGAAGAAAGAAAGAAAAAGAAAGAAAGAAAGAGAGAGAGGAAAAGAGAGGAATGAAGAAAGAAAGATAGAAAGAGAGAGAGAGGAGAGGAAAGGAAAGGAATGAAAGGAAGGAAGGAAGAGAGAAAGAAAGAGAGAAAGAGAGAGGAGAGGAATGGAATGAAGGAAGAAAGAAAGAGAGGGAGAGGAGAGGAAAGAAGAAAGAAAAAAGAAAGAGAGAGAGGAGAGGAGAGGAATGAAGGAAGAAAGAAAAATAGAAAGAGAGAAAGAGAGAGGAGAGGAGAGGAAAGGAAGGAAGGAAGAAAGAAAGAGAGAAAGAAAGAAAGAAAGAGGAGAGGAGAGGGATTGAATGGAACGGAAGGAAGGAAGGAAGAAAGAAAGAAAGAAAGAAAGAAAGATTGTACCATTCCCCTTCAGAAGCCATGTCAGCCATCAATCAATCCTTCCCTCAGCTTATTTCCCAAGACTCTGCAATCCGAGGGGTCTCTGCCCATCCCTGAAAACGCAGCAGAACAAAATGTGGTAAGACACTGAGGGGCCATTTGTAACCAAATCCTATTACACCAGATACGGCTGGGATTAGGCCAGACATATTTTCCCAGAATACCCTCCCCCACCGCCCCCAAGCCTTCTACAGATGTTCACTGTCCATTCCCCAGATGTTGTTCCTTTTCCCAAGACAAACTTCCCTTCTCATTTCGAGGACAACCACCCTGCTCTCCGCTCTCCAGGGCCAAGCAGAAGTTCAATTTAGGTAGTCCTCGACTTATGACCTCAACTGGGAACAGAACCACCCGGGGCCGTTATTCAATGAGTCACACCCATGGCAGTTGTTCAGTGACTCATACCGATTTGACAAGCTTTGATATTTTTTTTGGCCACAGTTGTTAAGCGAATCACTGCCATTGTTAAACAAATTGTTAAAACTGGTCGTTAAATGAATCCAGCTTCTCCCGACGACTTTCCTTGTCAGAAGCTGGCTGGGAAGCTTGCAAATTTTGATTAGGTGACTGTGGGGCATATGGTTTTATTTTTTTAATTTGATTTATATGCCGCCCTTCTCCGGAGACTCAGGACGGCTTACAGTGCGTTAAGCAATAGCCTTCATACTTTTGTATATTTATACCAAGTCAGCTTATTGCCCCCACAAACCGGGTCCTCAATTTACCCACCATAGAAAGGATGGAAGGCTGAATCGACGTTGAGCCTGGTGAGAATTGAACTTGCAGTAATTGCAGGCAGCTGGATGTTAAATGCTGCCTTAGGAGGCATTAGCCTCCTACGCCACTCAGGCTCCTATGTTGAGGACTGGTGGAAAGTCGTAAGTATTTTAGGTGGGTGTGGGGGGACTATTCTTTTATGAATGTATTACTTTTTATTCTTTTCTTTTGCTATTTTTATTTTTATATGTTGTTTTTATATTTGTGTAAGCCGCCTTGAGTAAGCAGCCATGGGCGAGTGGGCGGCAGTATAAATTTTCTAAAATAAGTAAATAAATAAAGTAATTTTTTGTTCAATGCTGTTGTAACTTCAAAGGGTGGTTAAAAGAATGATCCCGAGTTGAGAACTACCTATAAAAAGTTTCAACGCATGCATTCTGTTATAAGGTAGTCCTTGACTTACAACAATTCGTTTAGGGACCATTCAAAGTTACGACGGCAGTGGAAACAGTGACTTACGACCGTTTTTCACACTGACGACCTTTGCAGCCTCCCCATGATCGCGGGATCAAAAAAATCAGACGCTCGGCAACTGACTTTCATTTATGATGGTCGTAGTATCCCTGGATCATGTGATCCCCTTTTTGTGACTTTCTGACCAGCAAAAAGTCCATGGGGAAACCAGATTCACTTTACAACAGGCTCCATTGTCGTAAGTCGAGGACTGCCTGTATTCTCGTAAGAATGAGGTTCTCTCTGGGTCAAGTTCCCCTCTCTGTAGATAGAATAGAAAGGCATCTGTTTGGATTCCCTGCCCACTTCTGTGATCGATAGAAACCTCGAGTTATTGTGATACATCTTCGCACCTAAGAGAAAACTTCACCTGTGGCAATGCTGTCTGACATGTGACATGGCAATAATAAGTGGCAATAGCCATAGCAAGAGCACTTAGACTTATATGCCCCTTCACAGTGCTTTACAGCCCTCTCTAAGCGGTTTACAGAATCAGCCTCTGGCCCCCAACAATCTGGGTCCTCATTTTACCCACCTCGGAAGGATGGAAGGCTGAGTCAACCTTGAGCCAGTCAGGATCGAACTGCTGGCAGTTGGCAGAGATAGCCTGCAATACTGCATTCTAACCACTGCACACCATGGAAGGAGGGAAGGAAGGAAGGAAGGAAGGAAGGAAGGAAGGAAGGAAGGAAGGAAGGAAGGAAGGAAGGAAGGAAGGAAGGGCAATAGCAATAGCAATAACACTTAGACTTATATACTGCTTCACAGTGCTTTTACAGCCCCCTCTAAGCAGTTTACAGAGTCAACATGTTGCCCCCAACAATCTGGGTCCTCATTTTACCCACCTCAGAAGGACGGAAGGCTGAGTCAACCTAGAGCCTGGTGAGATTCGAACTGCCAAATTGCAGGCAGCCGGCAGGCAGCAGAAGTAGCCTGCAGTACTGCACTCTAACCACTGCGCCACCTTGGCTCCAAATATGGTGTCTCCGTTAAGTTGTAGTAATGAGAAAATTAAGCTTGGAGAACATACCTGGGACTGAACTGTCATTCAGAAAGCCAGTTTGGTCTAACGGGGGGGGGGGGGGGGGGGGAGGGGGGGGGACAAGGCTAGAAAGCAGGCGATGGTGAGTTCTAGTCCCACCTTAGGCATGAAAGCCAGCTGGGTGACTTGGACCATTCACCCGGAGTTGGTGCGTTCTAGTCCCATTTTCATCAGGAAAACTAGCTGGCTGACTTTGGAGCCAGTCACCAGGAGACTGTGAGTTCTAGTTCTGCCTTAGGCAAAAAACTGGCTGGCTGATATTTGAGCCAATCACCAGGAGACTGTGAGTTCTAGTTCTGCCTTAGGCATAAAAACTGGCTGGCTGATATTTGAGCCAATCCCCAGGAGACTGTGAGTTCTAGTCCTGCCTTAGGCATAAAAACTGGCTGGCTGATATTTAAGCCAATCACCAGGAGACTGTGAGTTCTAGTCCTGCCTTTGGGATAAAAATTGGCTGGCTGACTTTGAGCCAATCAACAGGAGACGGCGAGTTCTAGTCCTACCTAGGTGATTTTGGAGCAGTCCCTTCCTCTCTCTCTCTCTCTCTCAGCCCTACCTACCTCACAGAACTGTTGTTCTGTTCTGTGGAGGACAGATGTGATGTCCTGAGGAGGGAAGATGTGATGGATATGAGTGGAATTATTTGTAAAAAATAATAAAGGTAGGAAACAAAACAAGCAAATGAACAAAGTCCTGGTAACTGTGTCCAATAGCTTAATCTTGGCCAAACTTTGTGTGTTTATTTTGTCCCAAGAGTAAAAAAATCAGCTGTCTTAGTTTTCTGGAAGAAAAAATTAAAATTTATTCCCAGTCAATTTCTGGTGAAGCAATATCTTCTCAGGATCAGATGTCCCCAGAAACAGGAGTTCAGGAGAATCTCTAGCTAAGATTCTGTGCAATTCGGAGAACCCCCAAATCCCACTCCTGGCTGGCCCCGCCCACCCCACTCTGCCCCTCCCAGGAGTCCCCATGCAGCCAGTTTCGGGTGCAGGTAAGTGCAGGGTGTGCACGGAGGCTCGGGGAGAGCAAAAAACGGGCTTATCGGAAGTTCATGAAGGCCGGAAACAGGCTCATTTCCAGCCTCCAGAGGGCCTCCGGAGCCTGGGGAGGCCGTTTTCACTCTCCCGGAGGATTGAGGAAAAGCCTTAGGAACCCGGGGAGGGCAAAAACGTCTCCACACCCACCCACCGCCGCCGTGGTGCAGGAGGCTGGCTAGGCCACGCCCACCATGGTCACGCCCACCCAGCAACCGGGGCAGAGAACCCCTTGCAAAATTTTTTGAAGCCCACCTCTGCCCAGAAAGACTGTTTTTTAAGGCCCTACTTTCCCTAGAGGCAAGTCAAGGTCAACCCTTCACCTCTGAACGGGCAAAAGGTACGGTGGCCTTAAAAGCACCCTCGCTTCGCACCCACCGTAAACATTTAACAAGGGGATCCGGTTGGAGTGTTGCCGCGCATCCTTCCTGTTCATGTTTCTAGCCCTTATTAGCACCAGCCGTTCCCGTTCTACATCCTCTTCCCGAATTATCCGTTTTGTCCTCACATGCTCTGCCCTGCCCTGGCATCGAAAGAGGAGGGTGTGTGTGGGTGTGACCGCCCCTTGTTAATTTTGCTGGGGCTTTTTATTTATTATTTTTAAAAAAAACTTCTTTTGCAAATGTCAACATTCCTCCGAACGTCTATCCTGAACTAGGTGGCTCAGTGGCTAAGACCCTGAGCTTGTCAATCAGAAAGGTCGGCAGTTCGGCAGTTCGAATCTTCCTGCGCGAGCAGGGGGCTGGACTAGATGACCTCCAAGGTCCCTTCCCACTCTGCTACTGTTAGTCTTCCATCTCTTGTCCCGTTTCCGAAGGCTTTTTCTTTTTGGTGGTGTGGTTCACACCTGTTGTTCTTTCCACGAAAACCGGGGAATTATTTTAACTTTAAAGCCCCAAAGACCGATTCAGTGGTGGGTTTCCAAAACTTTTTACCACCGGTTCTATGGGTGTGGCTTGGTGGGCGTGGCAGGGGAAGGATACTGTAAAATCTCCATTCCCACCCCACTCCAGGGGAAGGATACTGTAAAATCCCCATTCCCACCCCACTCCAGGGGAAGGATACTGTAAAATCCCCATTCCCTTCCCACTCCAGGGGAAGGATACTGTAAAATCTCCATTCCCTTCCCACTCCAGGGGAAGGATACTGTAAAATCTCCATTCCCACCCCACTCCAGGGGAAGGATATTATAAAATCTCCATTCCCACCCCAATCCAGGGGAAGGTTACTGAAATTCCTCCCGATCAGCTGAGACTTGGGAGGCAGAGAATAGATAGGGGCGGGACCAGTCAGAATTTTTACTACCGGTTCTCCGAACTACTCAAAATTTCCACTACCGGTTCTCCAGAACTGGTCAGAACCTACATGGGGGGAAGGGATTGCTTGGGCCAAGGGATATCTCCCATCAAAATGTTCTGACAGATATATGATAGATATATAGATGATAGAGATAGATACACATGATAGAAGATAGATATAGATAGATATAGATCAGTGGTGAGTTGCCCCCAGTTCGCACCGGTGGTAATAAAACCAGTGGGAGGCTCCGCCCACCGACCCCGACGTCATCAGAATGCTTCTGCGCATTGCGAACCGGTAGTAAAGGTAAGTAGAAATCTTACCTGATATAGATGATAAAAGAGATAGATACCCTGTATCCCCCAAAATAAGACATCCCCAGATAATAAGCTCAATCAGGCTTTTGAGCACATGGCAATAATGCCAAGTGCTTATTTCAGGTTCAAAAAAAATATAAGACAGGGTCTTATTTTCCGGGAAACATGGTAGGTAGGTAGGTAGGTAGATAGATAGATAGATAGATAGATAGATAGATAGATAGATGATAGAGAGATAGACATAAATAGCTAGATAGATGATAGAGAGATATAGATAGATAGATAGATAGATAGATAGATAGATAGATAGATGATAGAAAGATAGAGATAGAGATAGATAGATAGATAGATGATAGAGAGATAGACATAAATAGCTAGATAGATGATAGAGAGATAGAGATAGATAGATAGATAGATAGATAGATAGATGATAGAAAGATAGAGATAGAGATAGATAGATAGATAGATGATAGAGAGATAGACATAAATAGCTAGATGATAGAGAGATAGAGATAGATAGATAGATAGAGATAGATAGATAGATAGATAGATGATAGAGAGATAGACATAAATAGCTAGATAGATGATAGAGAGATAGAGATAGATAGATAGATAGATAGATAGATAGATAGATAGATAGATAGATAGACAGACAGACAGACAGAAAGACAGATGAGAGAGGGGGAGAATTTTGCATGCCCAAATGTGCCTTCTCCACTCTCTTTATTTTTGAGTGAATTAGGAAAGATCTTGTCCGAGATACTTTCTCAAATTACATTTCCGGCCCAGACTGAGATTACTTTTGTCTGACCGTTGTCTTGATATCGCTGCCTCTTTCTCCTGTCCCTCAAGGCCTTTCCACCTTCCCTTTGCACATATAGAGGATAAGATGGCCAGATGCATTCACATTTAAATTTAATTCAGATAAATGAGATTTGTCAGTTCTGGGACTACTATCCGCAGCGTTTGGACTGCAAAGACAGCCTTGGGCCAAGCGATTTCCCCAATCTCAGAGAGGCCTTGAAACATTCCTACTTCCAAAAGTCTTTTCACTATGATTGGTTCAGCCTAGTATTGATCCCTGCACAGGAAGGGAATATGCTAATTGATTTGGATCAAGTTCTCTCTAGGATGATACGGAGGAAATCACGGGTATCCCAACTGAGCTGAGCGTATGACCTGAAATAAGGATTTGCAGCTCTGCAAATGTTGAAAAGTGATCGGGATAGTTGCAGAATGTGTAAACGAAGAAATGCTAAAATACAGTTGCGCTCAGCTGATGGAATTGCCTATCCAACAGGCAGTCCTTGACTTACAACCATTTGTTCTGTGACCATTCAAAGTTGCAATACAGATACTCCTCGACTTCCAACGGTTCATTTCAGAGTTCAAAGTTACAACGGCACTGAAAAAAGTGACTTATGACCACTTTTCACAGTTACGACCTTTGCAAGAACCCCTGATCAAAATTCAGGTGCTTGGCAACTGACTTATGACAGTTGTAGTGTCATAAAAGGGGTCACTCTTGCGACCTTCTGAGAGGTCAAGTCCATGGGGAAGCCAAGTTCACTTCACAACCGTGTTACTAACTGAACAACCGCAGTGACTCGCTTAAGAACTGTGACAAGGAAGGCCGTAAAATGGAGGCAAACCTCACTTAATAACCGTCTCGCTTAGCAACTCCATTGTGGTCCTATATCGAGGAGTACCTGTATATGAAATGTGGAAGCAAGAATGGAAAGTGACAGAGATATAGTGAAGATGGGTGCCACCGAAAGAGAATCCTGAAACTTCCTGTGAAGTTGCAAAAGAAATGGGAATAAATCCAAATATTAATAACACGATGCAGATGGTTATTTCAAGGTCATCGAATCTGTAAAAGGGACATTTAGCCCTTTGATCTTATGTTCTGGGAGAAAGAAGATCAGACACAGTAGTGGCCAAAATTGTGGAAACCTTTTGGGAAAAGTGTATTTTTGAGGTTTGATGGCTAATAACACCACTTTTGTTTTTGTGGAGTTTCAAGATAATCCTATTCCACTGCTGGAATGGCCTGGGAATAGCCCAGACCTTCACCCAATGGAAAATCTATGGAGTTGACTAAAGAAACTTGTTAGTCAGAAGCGACCCAGCAATAAAACTCAGTTAATAGAAGCCATCATTCAATCTTGGTTTCACATTAGAACAGCTGCAGAACTAAAAGACTTGGTTCACTTCACGGGAAGACGTTGTAATGCCGTAATTCATGCTAAAGGTTACCCAACTAAGTATTCACTGATATGGGGATCATTTCTGCATATCTCATTTTTTCTATGTGTTTCACTTTTCTTCTTTATACTGTAACTATTTCAATAAGAGCCTTGATAGTACAGTGGTTTAGTGCATCCTGTTATTAACACAGCT
Organism: Arizona elegans; assembly: GCA_022577455.1. Classification (NCBI taxonomy): domain Eukaryota; kingdom Metazoa; phylum Chordata; class Lepidosauria; order Squamata; family Colubridae; genus Arizona; species Arizona elegans. Next base: position 11,787,201 of record JAKOOJ010000022.1, on the reverse strand, counting down.
AACTGCAATTTCTGCTGGTTCGAATCTCTCCAAGGCTCAAGGTTGACTCAGCCTTCCATCCTTTCTAAGGTAGGTGAAATGAGGACCCAGTTGTGGGGGCAATAAGCTGACTTTGTATAAATATACAAAAGGATGAAGGCTATTGCTTAACGCATTGTAAGCCGCCCTGAGTCTCCGGAGAAGGGCGGCATATAAATCAATTTTTTTTTAAAAAATAGCAAATCCTTCCTAAAAGTTATTGCATTACACTCTTGATTAAATTATCTTTCCATTGATATATAATTTTATGGCACTACCCCATTTTAAAAAAAGGGGTGTTATTAGCTAGTTTTAGAAAATACACTTTTTCCAGAAGGTTTCCACAATTTTGGCTACTACTGTAACTTTCAGAAACTCACCTTAACTGTAAGTCACCAATAATTGAATGCTAGGATTTCAGCTCCTTGTAGATCCAAAATTTGGGAGATTAGCCAGAAGACTTAACTAGCAGTCTTCCAATACTTGAGGGGCTGTCATAGAGAAGAGGGGGTCCATCAGTGGTGGGTTGACCCCGGTTCGGACCAATTCTATAGAACCGCCCACTAACCCTGACGTCATCAGAAGCGATCTTGTTGTGAACCGGTAGTAAAGGTAAGTAGAACCCACCCCTGGGGTCCACCTATTCTCCAAAACACCTGAAGGGAGAGCATGAACTAATGGTTGGAAGCTTACCAAAGACAGATCCATCCTAGAATTAAGGAGAAATTTCCTGAGCGATTAATCAGTGGAACTACTTACCGCTGGAAGTTGTGGGTGCTTCATCACTGAAGGTTTTTTTAAGAAGAGACCGGACAGCTATTTGTCTGAAATGGCATAAGGTCTCCTGCTTGAGTAGGGGGTTGGACTAGAAGACCTCCAGGGTCCCTTCCCGCCCTATTATTCTATGTTCTAATGAGAGTTGATTTCTTTCTGGATTTGGCTATGCTGTTAGGGGCATGACAAAGATGCACTGTTTTTTACCTGACAGAACTCCACGTATCTGTTGATCTTTATCTCAATTAGTGCCTTCAAGACATTTTTGACTTCTGGGGATGATTGGCCAAGTCCCTGCAGTTTTCCTGGCATGATTTTCTATAAACAGCTTACCATTTAGAGTGCTTTCTTCCTAAGAAAGAAACGGGCCCTGAATCACCCAGCTGGATTTGGGTCTAAAGCAGGACTAGAACTCTGATTTTTTTAAAAAAAGCTCATAATCCAGCACCTTCTCCTCCAGAGAAGGGTACTTCCAACTTTACTGGCCAACTTTAAGAGGTGTGGACTTCTACTCCCAGAATGAGCACACCCCCTCCCAATGAAGGCTGGGGAATTCTGGGAGCTGAAGTCCACACCACTTAAAGGTTGTTTTGTTGCAACTGCAGTAGACCAAACTTTCTTTCTTTCCAGTATTTGAGGGGCTGCCACAAAGAAGAAGGGGGTCAATTTATTTTCCAAAGCACCATCTTTCTCTCTCTCTCTCTCTCTCTCTCTCTCTCTCGTTCCTTCCTTCCTTCCTTCCCCTCTTCTCCTTCCTTCCTTCCCCTCTTCTCCTTCCTTCCTTAATTCCTTCCTTCCTTCCCCTCTTCTCCTTCCTTCCTTCCTTAATTCCTTCCTTTCTTCCCCTCTTCTCCTTCCTTCCCTCCTTCCTTCCTTCCTTCCCTCCACCCCTCCCTACTCCTCTCTCAATAATTGCAAAAAGTATTTTTTGGGGGGAATTCAACTTTCTGCAGTACCTGCTCTTGTCCATTCACTTGCAAAATTACAGATAAAATACTGAAAGCAACAATCCAGATGTAGTCAGTTGCATCAAGACTCACGTGTTGAGTGACAAGTACTCAATCCCCTGTGAAATATCACAAGAAAAAGCATCTCGATACAATGCTGTGTGTATTTTTCCCTCTGGTGTGCATTAATTTAAACAAAAACAAAACTGCACAAACACAATTTCAATTTAATCCTAGGAGCAAACTCTACCACCGAGGCTGTGTCCTCTCCCTTCCCGCTAGTATTTTTTTTTTTTTGCAATGCACAAATTACAAACATGACGAAAAGGCAGAGAATTGGGGACAAATAAATAGAAATAACTGATGCAGCAGCTTGTAGGAAAAGGCACAGTGGATGGTTTCCCAACTTAAAACAGTGTGAAACTGTGCTAGACTCTTAATGCATCGAGTTGCACTTTAGAAGGGAGACAAGGAATTCAGGATTTCCCAAAGTCAGGACCGAAATACGGATGAGATCCGTTTAACAGGTGTTCCAGCAATCAAACTGACTAAAAGTCATCAGTCAGACTTCAAATTCCTGGGATACAGTTAAAACCCATTTCCTTTTCCCATTAATAGGAATTACAATGATTTGTTTCGCCCACACTTAAAGAGGAAATAAAAGCCAGATTGGGACACACACTTTTCAAGTGAACACACACTCGCTTTCACACGCAAGATTAGTAACAGCAACCATTTGTAAGAATAGGTCAAAGGTTTCCCCGATATCCTTTCCAACATTGGCAAATTTACTTTCAAGAATGGGAACATTTCCCCTATTTTTAAAAGCATCTATCTCACAATTTGGGGGATTTTTGTTCAGGTCTTTTTTTTTTAAACAACACAGTCCTTTGTCGCCAAGTTTTTAAAAATTATCCAATTTTGATAACCTAGAATCTAAAATAATAGTCGATAAAGTCATCCCAGGTAGTCCTCGACTTACAACAGTTCATTTAGTGTCCGTTCGAAGTTACAGCGGCACTGGAAAAAGTGACTTATGACCAGTTTTCAGAATTATGACCGTTGCAGCATTCCCCAAGGTCAGGTGATCAGAATTCAGATGCTTGGCAACGGACTCATATTTATGACGGTTGCAGTGCCTTGAGGTCAGGTTTTGCGACCTTCCGACAAGCAAAATCAACGGGGAAGCCAGGTACACTTAAGAACTGGGTGAAGAACGGCAGTGATTCACTTAACAACTGTGGCCAGAGAGGTCGTAAGATGGGGCAAAATTCATGTAACCAATGTCTCGCTTAGCGACAAAAATCTTGGCCTCAATTGTGGTCGTATGTCGAGGACTACCTGTATATGTTTTATTGCACAGTCAGTTAAAATGTTTTAGATCCCTACCCAAGGCTCCATGTATTGGCTACTTTATCCTGTATTTAGATTTTCGCTACCGTATTTCTGCAAGATTTTTAAAACACCATGGGGGACTTTCTTCAAAGATAGAGTTTATTGCTAAAAATGTTTTGCTCAGTCACATGTACACCGATGTGTTGTTCAAAGAGTATTCAAGTAAACATTTTCAATGTCTCTAGCTTTCCCTCCCCTCCCTTCTATACACAAACATTAAAAATAAATAAACTGTACATGAGAAAGTTCTTTTAACATCTCTACATTACTATATGTATCACCCCCACCAAAAAAATCACTCTTTCATAACAACATATACTTAAAAACAAAATATCCTTATTCAATATACATTAAGAAAAAAAAAGAAAGAAAACTCAGAGCCTTAGCCAACTCTGAAAATTTGTCTGAAGATTGGTAACAAGTTTTGGAACAGGCAAAACGAACAATCAGGAGTGCAGGAAATCAGACACAAGGGCATTTTTAAAGGCGTTATAAGGATCGGGCGTTATAAACCAGCATTATAGGAAAATATCTTCTCTTTCTTATATGACAAAGGAAACTGCAGTTTCAAAATGGTTGAAGCTTCAATCTGTGGTCCTGCATTGTTATTTTCTTATTATTGATTTAAAAAAAAACACACGCACAAAAACAACAAAAACCACATCAGGATTCCCTCCTCCTTTAAAACTCTCTATATTTACAGGGGGGTGGCAGTTCTAAATTTTGTTAGAACGCTATATACGTATAAAAATAGACATCTCCATGTAGTGCTTAGCTTTCTCTCTCTCTGTCTTTATTTTTTTCCTCGTGGCCTGCACTGCAGTTCCTCTGGGGTTTCTTTTCCCCATGTTCAAATAAAATAAAATAATTAAAAAGAGAGAGAAGGGGGAGGGAAGGAGGGAGGGAGAGAGAGAAGCAGGGAGCGAGGCAGGGAAAAAAAACAACAACAACAGTGCAAGAGGTTCGGGGAAGAGGATAGAGAAACGATGGAGCGAAATGTCTTGCAAACACCAATGGTGTCTGTAGGTCTCTTTGTCAAGGCAAGACTCTCTCAACCCTTTTTCATTTCAACCCTCCAAGCTTCACTTGGGGGTTGGAGGATGATTGGCACCTGTCAAGTCCGTTCACCCAGGTGGCTTGAGTTCCTAGCCACCTTCTCCCGATGCTTCAGCCTTCCGGATGGATCCCCCGGTATAGGATCGAGTGCAACCTCACGTCCTCCTCTCCTCCTTTCCCCTCCCCAATCTCAAAGCCATTAGCGTGGCTTTCAGCTGAGGCTCTCCCGGACCTAAAGCCCCATCTCCATCCATCATGCTGCATCCATCCAGGAGCCGGGGGAGGGAGGGGGCACGTTCCCCACCTCCATAAGTCCTCCACCTCTCTCCCCCCCCTCCTTTCACACCTCCCATAATTAACAGGAGCACTTGCACTCTGAAATCACCGGATACTGAACGGGGATCCACGTGCAATATTTTTGCTTGGACCATCCTTGGCAGTACCATCTCAAGAAGGTCTTGGTGACCGATTTGATCGGTTTGCAGGACATGCCCTCCGGGAAGGAACACGACCGCTCGGCCATGCAGTTCCCTTCCTTGATGTACCGAGGCCAAAACCGACTGCCCAAGTCCTTCCAGGTGTACATCACCGGACAGTAGGTGTAAGCCCAAAGCCACTGGAGAAATTTCCGTCGGGCTTTTTTACCTATCTTGACCTTGGTCCTATAAGGCGTCTCGGCAAGGTCCAGCTTTTTCAGCTCGCCGGGCAAAGCGCCTTGACCTTTGAACTTCTGCAAAGGCTCCAAGCTGGAGAGATTCCCTTGAGCCGGCGCTGCCACTGACATGAAGTTGGGGTCGAAATGGCTCCCCAGTTTCTTACGTAAAGTCCGGTCGTCCAAATCTTGCTCCTTGGGGTCATATTCGGGATCAGGATGCTCGATAATATCCTTGATGGGCAGGTTGTCGCTTGGGGAAGGGCGGAGCCGAAGGTAGGGCTGGGAAAAGCCCGGTTGAAGCAGCAATGCCAAAGAAGAGCAGATCAGGAGCGCTTGGGGGGCCTTCATGCTCTCGGATCCCCCACCCGGCGGGGGTCACTCGGGAGACTGTTTTCCCAGACCAGCCCAAGCAAAGAAGGAGGGCAGCCGGCGGACAACTGCTGCTGCTACGAAATAGCTTCTCTCTCTCTCTCTCTCTGTCTCTTCCGATTGTTCCCAAGCCTGGAGGGATGGGAGGTAGGAGGGGAGAGGGGTGAGAGTTATTCTTCCGGAGACCCCCTTGCCAAGTCCAAGCGATGCATAAATAGGTTGAGACAAAATCCAGCAAGGCCCCTGGCTTTAAATAGCTCGGCCAGGGGTTAGGTGACAGATGCGGAGGCCAGGTCTCTCTCTTACGCTCCTGCTCCTCCTAGCATGGAGAAGAGCAAAAAACAAAAAAAACGAGGGGTGCCAGAGATGGGGGGTGGGTGGGGTGGAGAGAGTGGGGACAGCAGGGCAGGAACCAATGGCCTTGGGAGGGGGGCAGGAAGCAGTGGTCCCCCTTTTCCAGACCCCCAAAGGGCTCAGGGTAAAAAAAAGCCCACCCACCCTTTTTCTTCTTCTTCTTCCTCTTCTTCTGTTTCTCTCTCTCTCTCTCCTCCTTTCTCTCTCTCTCTCTCTCCCCCCCCCCAAAATTCACAGCGATCCCGAGTCCATCCCCATGGTGACAGCTGGACTTAGACCTACGGCAGCATGTCTAGACGGCATGGCAGAGTTTGGCGTGAGACAGGGGAGGCCCAAGAATAAAACCTTCTTTTATAGATGGGGAAGCCGTGAAAAAAAAAAAAGGGGGGGGGAGAAAGTCTTGGCGGCAGCAAGGGAGGGGGGGCGAGGGAAGGAGGAGGAGGAGGGGAGTAAGAGAGCCGCAGGTCCCCAGAAACGCGTCCAGTTTTGGGAAGAAGCGCGTATGTGTGTGTATAAATTGGGGAGGGGGTGTCTTCCAACTTTCCAGTTGGGGGGCGTCTGGGGTTTTTCTTCTTCTTCTTCTTCTTTTTTCCTCCCGTGTACCCCCTTTTTTCCCCTTCTTCTTTCAGCTCCTCGAATAAGAACGGCTCCCGCCGACTCCCCAAGACCGCTGGGAACGCCCCGGCGCAAAACTGGGCTTCATCGCGGAGCTTTCGACCGTGTTCGGCTCCGGGTTTCAGCGCCCCGATTCCTTCGGCGGGGCGCCGCTCAGCATCGCGGGCGCCCGGTTGCAAAATCCAGCCGGCGGAGGAAGAAGAGGAGGAGGAGGAGGAGGAGGCGACAAGATTCCCAAGTGGCAGAGAAAGCGCTTTGCCTTTGCCCGGAGATGCGAGGAGGTTGGGGGGTGGGGGGTGGGAAGAGACAGTCGCGTCTTCGGAAGGACGAAGAAAACCAGGAGAGGCGACCCTCCCCTCCCCCGACACACACGCAGCCTGCTCAGGATCGGGCGCAAGGGTTCAGGATCGCGCTCGGCGCCGTCCGGATCCCGCTGCGGGGCTCGCTGGAGGAGAAATGCTGGCGGCTGATGCGCTCGGGCGGCTCCGCTGCGGCGCCCGCCGGCTGGCTGGCTGGCTGGCGGACTGACTGGCGGGGCTCAGATCGCGGCTGGCCGGCTGGCTGGCGTCTCCTTTCCCCGAGCGCGCTCCCTCGGCGGTGGCGGCGGCGGTTCCTCCCCGCGCCTCGCTCCGCTCTGCAGCCAGCGCGCGTCTGCCGCGCCGGGCTCGCCGAAGCCCAAGTTAAATATCGCCCCCTCCGCGGCAGCCAAGTGTCAAGGAACGGGCCCTCCCCTCCCCTCCCCGCCCCTCCCTGTCCTCCAGGGAAGCTATGGGGCCGGCCGGCCGGGGACTGGGTGGGTCCTAGCGCCTCCCTCTCCTCCCCCTCCGATCTCATGGAGGGATGGGGGCTCTTTCCCTCTTCTTTCCCCCCACCACTCCGCCGCCTGCGCTCCCCTCCCAATCTTTGGCCACACACACACACACGTATGCACACGCGAGCGTCGGAACCCGCATCTTTTCCAAACCCGTTTTCTGAGAATCAGCCTTGGGCTCCAGGTTTGGGTTTTGTTTTTGTTTTTTTGCCGTGGGGGGTGGGGGGGAAATGGAAGCGGCTGTTGCGCGAATGCAGAAAGCGAGTTCGAAGAAGATGCGGGTTCCGTGTGTGTGTGTGTGTGTGTGTGAAGCCAGGGGAGGATGCGAGTTCGGAGAAGATGCGGGTTTCACGTGAATGTGTGATGTGTGTGAAGCCAAGAAAGGATGCAAGTAAGGAGAAGATGCGGGTTCCGTGTGTGAGTGTGTGGTGTGTGTAAAGCCAGGTGAGGATGCGAGTTCGAAGAAGATGCGGGTTCCGTGTGTTTGTGTGTGTGTGTGAAGCCAGGGGAGGATGCGAGTTCGAAGAAGATGCGGGTTCCGTGTGTTTGTGTGTGTGTGTGAAGCCAGGGGAGGATGCGAGTTCGAAGAAGATGCGGGTTCCGTGTGTTTGTGTGTGTGTGTGAAGCCAGGGGAGGATGCGAGTTCGAAGAAGATGCGGGTTCCGTGTGTTTGTGTATGTGTGTGAAGCCAGGGGAGGATGCGAGTTCGAAGAAGATGCGGGTTCCGTGTGTTTGTGTGTGTGTGTGAAGCCAGGGGAGGATGCGAGTTCGAAGAAGATGCGGGTTCCGTGTGTGAGTGTGTGGTGTGTGTAAAGCCAGGTGAGGATGCGAGTTCGAAGAAGATGCGGGTTCCGTGTGTTTGTGTATGTGTGTGAAGCCAGGGGAGGATGCGAGTTCGAAGAAGATGCGGGTTCCGTGTGTGAGTGTGTGGTGTGTGTAAAGCCAGGTGAGGATGCGAGTTCGAAGAAGATGCGGGTTCCGTGTGTTTGTGTATGTGTGTGAAGCCAGGGGAGGATGCGAGTTCGAAGAAGATGCGGGTTCCGTGTGTTTGTGTATGTGTGTGAAGCCAGGGGAGGATGCGAGTTCGAAGAAGATGCGGGTTCCGTGTGTTTGTGTATGTGTGTGAAGCCAGGGGAGGATGCGAGTTCGAAGAAGATGCGGGTTCCGTGTGTTTGTGTATGTGTGTGAAGCCAGGGGAGGATGCGAGTTCGGAGAAGATGCGGGTTCCGTGTGTGGTGTGTGTGTGAAGCCAGGGGAGGATGCGTGGACGCCCCGGGGTTGCGAGCGGAGGGGCTTTGCAGAGAGAGGAGGGGGCGACGCGCGAGGTGAGCCGACGGCCCATCCTAGTTTCTTTAGAATTGGCAGATAAGAAACCGTGATTTTGAAGTGTGTGTGTGGGTGGGGGGGAACCGCTCTGGCAGCACGTGTGAATGCCGGGTGAGTTGGGTGGGGCGGGGGAAGTGTTGCAGCGACCCTAAGGCCGGGGCTGATGCAGAAAGTAAAAGAGAGGGAAAGAGTCGCTGGCGTTGAAAGAAGGGGAAGGGGCTAAATCGGATCTCAGCAAGGACGTGAGAGGGGGGCGATGCGGTTTCGCTTTTTTGGGGGGGGGGCTTTGGGGGGGTCTTCAGTCCGGCTCCCCCGGATTTTCTCCCACCAAGTTGGAAAGAATGGCTTGTTTCAAAAAAAAAAAAAATCCTGTCTTACACCCAAAGATTTGAACATGTGTGAATGTGTGTGCCTGTGCTGGGGAAAGCAGGGAACTGATGAGGTGAGAAAAATTCAAGGCACTCTGAACATGCTCCAAGACGCTATTTGCTCACTTAATTTGGTACTTGTCCAGCTTCATCTTGATCCCACCACTGAACACTGCCATCTCCTACAAATTTGAGTGGGTGGGCAACGCCACTCCGAGAGCCAACGCAAAGGGGAAATATGAAATCTCTCTGTGTCTGCTTCATTCCTCTCAGACCTAAAAATATTTTTGCCTGACTAGGTGGCTCAGTGGCTAAGACACTGAGCTTGTCAATCAGAAAGTTTGGGCGGTGAATCCCTAATACAGGTCTCCTATGTGAGCAGGGGGTTGGACTAGATGACCTCCAAGGCCCCTTCCAACTCTGTTACTGTTACTATTTATGGTAGGGTATTTACTATATCTTTATGTGTCCCCCCCCCCACTGTCCTGAAGGCTCTGAGCACCTAACAATAGAATAGAGTAGAGTAGAGTAGAGTAGAATAGAATAGAATAGAATAGAATAGAATAGAATAGAATAGAATAGAATAGAATAGAATTCTTTATTGGCCAAGTGTGATTGGACACACAAGGAATTTGTCTTTGGTGCATACGCTCTCGGTGTACATAAAAGAAAAGATACATTCATCAAGAATCATAGACTAGAAATAGAAATAGAAATAGAAATAGAAATAGAATAAAATAGAATAGAATAGAAGAATGGAATAGAATGGAATGGAATGGAATAGAATAGAATAGAATAGAATAGAATAGAATAGAATAGAATAGAATAGAATAGAATAGAATAGAATAGAATTCTTTATTGGCCAAGTGTGATTGGACACAAGGAATTTGCCTTTGGTGCATATGCTCTCAGTGTACATAAAAAGACAAGATACATTAGTCAAGAATCATAAGGTATGGAAGGGAAGAGAAGAGAAGAACGGAAGGGAATAGAATAGGACAGAACAGAACAGAACAGAACAGAACAGAATTCCTTATTGGCCAAGTGTGATTGGACACACAAGGAATTTGTCTTTGGTGCATATGCTCTCAGTGTACATAAAAGAAAAGATACATTCATCAAGAACCATAGAATTAGAATTAGAATTAGAATTAGAATTAGAATTAGAATTAGAATTAGAATTAGAATAGAATAGAATAGAATAATAGAATAGAATAATAGAATAAAATAGAATTTTTTATTGGCCAAGTGTGATTGGACACATAAGGAATTTGTCTTTGGTGCATATGCTCTCAGTGTACATAAAAGAAAAGATACATTCATCAAGAACCATAGAATTAGAATTAGAATTAGAATTAGAATTAGAATAGAATAGAATAGAATAGAATAGAATAGAATAGAATAGAATAGAATAATAGAATAAAATAGAATTTTTTATTGGCCAAGTGTGATTGGACACATAAGGAATTTGTCTTTGGTGCATATGCTCTCAGTGTACATAAAAGAAAAGATACATTCATCAAGAACCATAGAATTAGAATTAGAATTAGAATTAGAATTAGAATTAGAATTAGAATTAGAATTAGAATTAGAATTAGAATTAGAATTAGAATTAGAATTAGAATAGAATAGCATAGAATAGGCCAAGTGTGATTGGACACACAAGGACTTTGTCTTTGGTGCATACGCTCTCGATGTACATAAAAGAAAAGATACGTTCGTCAAGAATCGTAAGGTACAACACTTAATGATAGTCGTAGGGGGACAAATGATACAAGCAACAAAATTACAGTCATACAGTCATAAGTGGAAGGAGATGGGTGGTGGGAACGATGAGAAGATTAATAGTAGGGCAGACTTAGTAAACAGTTGGACAGTGTTGAGGGAATTATTTGTTTAGCAGTGTGGTGGCGTTCTAACAAATCACAAATATTGTAAAAGGAAACCCCTCCATAAAAAACGAAGAAACCCACTGAAAGCATCATCATAAACATCTCAGCAGCACCACAAGAAAAAACAACAAGAACAGCACTGAGTGCCATATATCTGCTAGTGCTCCCCGATATTCAAAGCATAACTTCTTCCTTGGGCCAGATTGGGAAGGGGTAATGGAAACAGGTCTTAATTTTTCCCCTGATCATTTCTGGGGCCAAATGATGTGTCACAATCTTGTGTCAACTCTTCGATTGAACATTTACCTGTTGTAGCGGGGGGGGGGGAGCCAACTTTGCTCCCCCCAAAAAAATTAATAATAATTAAAAAACAACAACAACTGGGTGTCTTCGGGATGGGAGACCACCAGTAAATCTCAAAACTCACTAGAAGTGACGGGGAAACAAAATCTTAAAAGATCTCAGTGGCAAAAAAACTCCACTTCCTTGTATGATTGTCAAGAAAGCAAAACAGCCTTCAGCTCCTTAGCTCAACCCAACTCAACTCAACCTACGAGACCGTCTTTTGCCACCAATAGCCTCCCACCGACCAGTTCGTTCTCACCGGGAGGGACTACTCAGGGTACCGTCAGTCAAATTATGCCAGCGGGAGGGCCTTCTCTGTGAGGGCTCCAACCCTTTGGAATGAACTGCCCCCCCCCCCGGAGATACGGAATATCCCTGATCTCCGTGCTTTCCGCCGTGCCCTCAAAACCCTGATGTTCCTACAAGCGGGGCTAAACATATGAACACGTGAATGTTTTTTAAAATGTTATCTAATTTTAGGTTCTATTTAATTGGGCCAAACTATGTTATAATAATAATAATTTTAATTAGCAATTTTATGATGTTTGGGTATCTATATTTTTCTTTCTTTTTTTTTATTGCAAAAGTTTTACAATTACATTTTCACATTTTCACCCATTACCCCCCCCCCTCAACCCACCCCAAACTCCCCAACCTCATCTTCCCTAACCCTCCCTAACCCGCCCCTCCCCCCGGACTTCCAAAATATATATCTATATTTTTCTTGACTGTACACCGCCTTGAGTCCTACGGGAGAAAGGCGGTATAGAAATATAATAAATAATAAATAAATAAATAAATAAATAAATAAATAAATAAATAAACAAATCAACCAACCAACCAACCAACCAACCAACCCAAAAACTTGCCTTTGCTTTCCAGCCATTTCAATTAGGATTTGAATTAACATTTGTTAGCACAGTCATCAGAAAAAGAGGCGGGGGAGAAACTGTCAAAGAGTTAGTCAGTTCTTGGGTTCTTCATCTTCCTGGCTCTCTTTAGGCACTATCTAGAGATTAGTCACTTTTTTTCAGGAAATCCACGGTGCCGATGCCGGCAAACTAATGGTGCAGCGATTCCTACAAGGGTTAAGTGAGCGGCTGGATTCTGACAACCAGGAAACCTGGCTTAACACCGTTGACTACACGTGTTTCCTCCAGATGGAAAGACCATGTTCGTGGCAACAGGATTTTTACTTCCAATGAGCGACGCCATCCAGATCAATCCATCAGAATAGAGCTGAAAGGACCTTGGAGGTCTTCTAGTCGAACCCCTTAAAAACATCCAGTGATCCTCGAAAACCACTTGTAGATTGAACTGAAGAGGGAAACAACAGGAGAGAGGGGAAGGAGTAGAGACAGAGGAAGGGAGAGGAGAGGAGCAAGAAGAAAGGGAAAAGGAGAGGAAGAAAAGGGAGGGGAAAGAGGAGTAGAAGAGAAGGCTAGAGGGGGGGGAAGAAGAGAGGAGTGGGGGAAGGGAAGGGGAAATGGGAAAGAGAAGGAGAGGAAGAATGAAGGAAGTAGGAGGAGAAAGAGGAAATAAGAGAAGAAGAAAGGTTGGAGTAAAGGTAAAGGGTAAAAGATCAGCCCTGAAAAATGAAAAATGAAAGTTAAAAGAAAAGATGAATGAAAAATGATGGACAAATGACTCTACATGTAAATGTGTTGATGACAAATAAAAATAAAAAACTTAAGGAAAAAAAAAACATCCAGTGATGGAGCGCTGACGATTTCTGGTGGCAAGCTGTTCCACTGGTTAATTGTCCTCACTGTGAGGAAGTTTCTCCTGAATTCCAGGTTGCTTCTCTCTTTGGTTAGTTTCCATCCATTGTTTCTTGTCCTGCCTTCTGGTGCTTTGGAGAATAATTTGACCCCCTCTTCTTTGTGGCAGCCCCCCAAAATACTGGAATCCTGCTATCAGGTTGCCCCTAATTCTTCTTTTCTTTAGATTAGCCAAACCCAAATCCTGCAGCCGTTTTTTTTGTATGTTTTAGTCTCCAGGCCTTTGATCGTCTTAGTTGCTCTTCTCTGCAACTAAATAGGTTGAGATTGCAACTGCGAACGTCTCTCTCATAAACGGGCAGCTTCCCTTATTTATCCTTCTGGTTTTAAGCTTGAGGATCTACCTCAGATCGGTGAGAAGACAAAGGGTTAAATGGGGGTGGGTGGGGGGTGGAGGGAGAGAAAGAGGAAGGCTGCAGAGATAAGAAATCCTGCACAAGTTACCAGTTTACCGCTGGGCGCTGCTGCAGGCATTTGCTTGTGAAAGCAGAAGAGAGAAATCCTTCTGCAAGATTGTGAGAAAAATTTGCCCTAGTGCCTATCAAAGACCTTCCTTCCTTCCTTTCTTCCTTCCTTCCTTCATCCCTCCCTCCCCCCTTTCTCCCCTTCCTTCCTTCATCCCTCCCTCCCCCCTTTCTCCCCTTCCTTCCTTCCTCCCTCCCTCTCCTTTCTCCCCTTCCTTCCTTCCTCCCTCCCCTCCCTTCCTCCCTCCCCTTCCTTCCTTCTCTTCCTTCTTTCCTTCCTTCCCTTTCTTCTGTCCCTCCCTCCCTTTCCTTCCTTCCTTCCTTCCTTCCCTTTCTTCTGTCCCTCCCTTTCCTTCCTTCCTTCCTTCCTTCCTTCCCTTTCTTCTGTCCCTCCCTCCCTTTCCTTCCTTCCTTCCTTCCTTCCCTTTCTTCTGTTCCTTCTGTCCCTCCCTCCCCTCCCTCCCTCCCCTCCCTCCCTCCCTCCCCTTCCTTCCTTCTCTTCCTTCCTTCCTTCCTTCCTTCCCTTTCTTCTGTCCCTCCCTCCCCTTCCTTCCTTCCTTCCTTCCTTCCTTCCTTCCTTCCTTCCCTTTCTTCTGTCCCTCCCTCCCTCCCTTTCCTTCCTTCCTTCCTTCTTTCCCTTCCTCCCTCCCTCCCCTCCCTCCCCTTCCTTCCTTCCGTTCCTTCTGTCCCTCCCTCCCCTTTCTCCCCTTCCTTCTGTTCCTTCTGATCCTCTCTCCCTCTCCTTCCTTCCTTCCTTCCTTCCTTCCTTCCTTCCTTCCTTCCTTCCTCCCTTCCCTTCCCTTCCCTTCCCTTCCCTTCCCTTCCCTTCCCTTTCCTTCCTATAGGGTTTCCTGCCTGAGCAGGGGGTTACTAAAAGACCTCCAAGGTCCTTTCCAACTCTGTTATTCTATTCTATTCTATTGAACTCTACTGAAGGGAACGAGAAAGACAAACACGGCTTTTCATATCAGTTGTAAGCAGCTCTGTTAGTCACCACAACACGTCCCAAGGCTAATCTGGTTTTGTTCGGACTCCAAATGCAGCCTGTTTTGTTTAGTGCAGTGTGCACCCAAATGCACAACCGATAAGCATTCACCCCAAACTCTGCTGTAGTAATATTGTTTGGTCCATCTAACATTCTGTGCCTGGCCAATTACGGTTTAATCGAGCCGTCTGCCTCGCAAACCATGTTAAATCACAAAAGAAGGCAACTGCGTATTTCACAAAGTCTAATAAATAAAATAAAACATTTATCTTAGACTAGCCTGTTGCCCGGAAGGACCATGGACCTTAGTTCAGGGTCTATATGAAACCCGTTTATCACCAAGCCATCTATTTTGCCAAATTCCACCCAAAATGAATTGTGTTTTATGAAACCACCAATTTCATAAACTGACAGGGCACCCTGGAGGAAGTTTCAGAGAGGTTGAGACTCCAGGTTTAACATCTAAACATACATCTCTAGAATTCTTTTATTAGATTAGATTAGAATTCTTTATTGGCCAAGTGTGATTGGACACGCAAGGAATTTGTCTTTGGTGCATAAGCTCTCACTGTACATAAAAAGACAAGATGCATTCATCAAGAATCATAGAATAGAATTAGAATTAGAATAAGAATAAGAATAAGAATAAGAATAAGAATAGAATAGAATAGAGTAGAATAGAATAGAATAGAGTAGAATAGAATAGAATAGAGTAGAATAGAATAGAGTAGAATAGAATAGAATAGAATAGAATAGAATAGAATTCTTCATTGGCCAAGTGTGATTGGACACACAAGGAATTTGTCTTCGGTGCATATGCTCTCAGGGTACATAAAAAGACGAGATGCATTCATCAAGAATCATAGAATAGAATTAGAATAAGAATAAGAATAAGAATAAGAATAGAATAGAATAGAATAGAATAGAATAGAATAGAATAGAATAGAATAGAATAGAATATAGAATAGAATAGAATTCTTCATTGGCCAAGTGTGATTGGACACACAAGGAATTTGTCTTTGGTGCATATGCTCTCAGGGTACATAAAAAGACAAGATACATTTGTCAAGAATCCTAAGGTACAACACTTAATGATAGTCATAGAGTACAAATAAGCAATCGAATCATATATGACAAATTTTATTTCCCATGGACACTCCTGTAGAAATTATACAAAGAACAAACTGGGGACCTTGGGAAACATGGAAAATTTAGGAATTTAAAGACAGGATCCATCTTACATCAACAAACATACTGATGAGGATCGGGTACACCATCAAACCTGAGACCAGCCTGAGCATAGAAAAATTCAAACAAATGGTGAAAGATTGGAAGACATGGAGAGATCTGGCCCATTGAATTGCCAAGAGTTGGACACAACTGAGTGGATAACATCATAATCATCATCAAATTATGAAAAGAAGGACCAGGGGAGACCTGATAGCAGTGTTCCGATATCTCAGGGGCTTCCACAAAGAAGAGGGAGTCAAAGCACCTGAGGGCAGAACAAGAAGTAACAGGTGGAAACTAATCAAGGAGAGAAGCAACTTAGAACTAAGGAGAAATTTCCTGAGGGTTAGAACAATGAATCAGTGGAACAACTGGACTCCAGAAGTTGTGAATGCTCCAACACTGGACGTTTTTAAGAAGATGTTGGCTCACCATTCGTCTGAAGTGGTGTAGGGTTTCCTGCCTAAGCAGTGGGTTGGACTAGAAGATCTCCAAGGTCCCTTCCCTTCTCTTATTCTATTTCTATTTGTCTCAGGGGTGAAATTCAGCAGGTTCTGACAGGTTCTAGAGAACCGGTAGCGGAAATTTTGAGCAGTTCGGAGAACTGGCAAATACCACCTCTGGCTGGCCCCAGAGTGGGGTGGGAATGCAGATTTTGCAATATCCTTCCCCCAGGAGCGGGGAAGGAATGGAGATTTTGCAGTATCCTTCCCCTGCCATGCTCACCAAGCCACGCCCACCAAGCCACGCCCACAGAACCAGTAATAAAAAAAATTGGATTTCATCACTGATTTGTCCCCACTGAATCTCTTCAACCTTGGAGCAGAGCCAAAGGATGCCTGATGAACGGACTTCTTTTCTGGGTGGCCAGTTCTCAAAACCACTTCCCACACAGTCTGGCTTGGCACGATGGTTGGCATCTTTTCTGCAGGGGATGCTGGAAACCACTGGATTTTTTTTTTTTTTTAAAAAAGACTGTTTCAGGTCGAGTCAGTTTTAACGCCGCCAATATTTTGATTGTTGACCATGGAGGAGAAAAAGAACATCTAGAAAGTCCTTAGTCATCATTTGATGTCCTGCTTAGTAAGCATGCCAGGTCTTCGGGGAAAAAAAAGCTTCTTTTTTGGGGAAGATACATTATTCTTATGATATGCCAGTTGCTTATTCCTGCCTCTTGGATGGCGCATGGAATCTACAAGAAGTTCTTCTACATCAAAGAGAACATTTGTTTAATGAAAAGAAGGACTAGGGGAGACATGATAGCAGTCTTCCAATATCTCAGGGGCTGCCACAAAGAAGAGGGAGTCAAGCTATTCTCCCAAGCACCTGAGGGCAGGACAAGAAGCAATGGGTGGAAACTCATCAAGGAGAGAAGCAACTTAGAACTAAGAAGGAATTTCCTGACAGGGAGAACAATTAATCAGTGAACAACTTGCCTCCAGAAGTTGTGAATGCTCCAACACTGGAAGTTTTCAAGATGTTGGATAACCATTTGTCGGAAGTGGGGTAGGGTTTCCTGCCTAAGCAGGGGGTTGGACTAGAAGACCTCCAAGGTCCCTTCCAACTCTGTTATTCTATTCTATTCTATTCTATTCTATTCTATTCTATTCTATTCTATTCTATTCTATTCTATTCTATTCTATTCTTCTATATGTTTTAGCCTCCAGGCCTGAAATGTGACATCTCTCTCAATTAGAGAAGAAAGGACAGCAAATCACTTGCAAAGTTGATCAACATTATTCAGTGATGTTGTTTTTAATGATATAGGTAGTCCTCAGGTTATGACCGTTTGTTCAGGAGCCCTTCGAAACAAAAGGAATGTTTCGTTAATGGGTGGAAAACAAGGCTATTGTTTTTTTTTAGCATTATGACATCTCCCTCAGTTGGAGAGTAAAGGCCAGCAAGTCAATCGCAAAGTTGATAAACATAATTCATAATAATGAATTATAATTTTTATAATATAGTCCTTGAGTTATGACCATTTGTTCAGTAACCCTTCAAAGTTACGATGGTGTTGAAGGAAGGGACTTATGACTGGTCCTTGAAGATTGATTAGCCTTTATGATAAGCCGTTTGGGATAATGAAACAAAAATTTTGAGAAACTAAATTTCCATTTTGTTCTCATAGCAATAGCAGTAGCGCTTAGACTTATATACCGCTTTACAGTGCTTTTACAGTCCTCTCTAAGTGGTTTACAGAGTCAGCATATTGCCTCAACAATCTGGGTCCTCATTTTACTGACCTCGGAAGGATGGAAGGCTGAGTCAACCTTGGTCAGGAAATTTCTCCTTAGTTCTAGGTTGCTTCTCTCCTGAATTAGTTTTCCCCCATTGCTTCTTGTCCTGCCCTCAGGTGCTTTGGAAAATAGCTTGACTCCCTCTCCTTTGGGGCAGCCCCTGAGATATTGGAAGACTGCTATCATGTCTCCCCTAGTCCTTCTTTTCATCAAACTAGACATATCTAGTTCCTGCAACTGTTCTTCATATATTTTAGCCTCCAGTCCCTTAATCATCTTTGTTGTTCTTCTCAGCACTCTTTCTATCTTTCTAAAAGCACACGCAGACGTCTTTAAAAATACTCCAGACATACATCCCACTCGTCCTTCTCTGCTTCTTCCTTACTGCAGTTTTTTCCGAGGGTGTCGATTCATGGAATCCCATTTTTTGGATGACTTCATCGTTCCAGGGGTAGCAACTAAACAAACAGAAAGCAGCAAACTGCCCCCAAAGTTTGGAGGTCGTTGACCAACAAGGAGCTACAGCAAAGTTGTTCTACCCTTGGAGAAATGGAAATAAACAACACAGCAACTAGAGTTATTGCAGTAATGCTAGGTATCTGGTTTGCTTACTCAAGACTGATCCCTGATTTCCACCTGCCCCCCCCCCACCCCTCCCATCTGTGAATAGTGGATTGAAGATGCAGAGGTTCCCTTCCATGGATTCCCTGAGGATGGGCCCAGCAGACAGAATAACAGAAAGGATGGATAATCATAAAACAGACGATGAACAGTTGCAGGAACTGTTGGCTAGTCTAGTGAAGAGAAGGACCAGGGGAGACAGGATAACAATCTTCCAATATTTGAGGGGCTGCCATGGAAATTGATCAAGTGAGGTATTAATACCACTCTATAAAATCTTAGTAAGACCACACCTAGAATCCTGGACCCAGTTTTGGTCACCACACTATAAAAAAGATGTCGAGACTCTGGAAAGAGTGCAGAGAAGAGCAACCAGGATGATTTGGGGACTGGAGATGAAAACATTATGAAGAACGGTTGCAGGAACTGGGCCTGGCTAGTCTAGTGAAGAGAAGAGAAGGACCACGGGAGACAGGATAGGAGTCTTCCAGTATTTGAGGGGCTGCCACAGAGACGAGAGGGGGGGGTCAACCTGTTTTCTAAAGCACCCGAAGGCCAGACAAGGAATAATGGATGGAAGCTGATCAAGGAAAGATTCAACCTAGAAATAAGGAGGAATTTTCTGACAGTGAGAACCATCAACCCATGGAACAGAAGTTGCCTTCAGAAGTTGTGGGAGCTTCATCCCTGGAGGCTTTCAAGAAGAGACTGGACTGCCATCTGTCAAAAATGGTGTAGGGTCCCCTGCTTGGGTAGAGGGTTGGACTAGATGACCTACAAGGTCCCTTCCAACTCTGTTAATCTGTTAATCATGATCTCATAGTATAGGTAGTCCTTGACTTACAGTCGCTCTTTCAGTGACCATTCAAAGCTACAAGGGCACTGGGAAAAAAAAGTTGACTTTTGACCGTTTTTTACACTTACGACCATGGCAGCACCCCTATGGTCATGTGATCAAAATTCAGACCCTTGGCAAAAAGGGGCTGAAGAAGCAAAAAAAGAAAAAAAAAGAAAAAAAAAGAAAAAAAATTCAGACCCTTGGCAACTGGCTCCTCTTTATGATGGTCACAGTGTCCCCCGGGAGTCACATGATCCCCTTTTGCGGCCTTCTGATAAACAAAGTCCATGGGGGAAACCGGATTCAGTTAACAACCGTGTTACTAATTTAACCACTGCAGTGATTCATTTAATAACGGTGGCAAGAAAGGTTGTAAAATGGGGGCAAATCTCACTTAAGGACTGTCTTGGTTAGCAAAAGGAAATTTTGGGCTCAATTGTGGTCGTAAGTCGAGGATTTCCTGTACAAATTCTAGTCCAGAGAGTCCTTGATTTACAAGTATTTGTTTAGTGACCGTTCAAAGTTACAACAGGACTGAAAAAAGTGACCTCGTACACCGGTGGGGTCCTTGTACTTATGATCATTGCATTTCCATAGTCACGTGATCAGCATTAGGGTTGCTGGGGCAACGGGCCTGTATTTACGATGATGTTAACTACACAGAAAATGGCAGCACTCCCAATTTCCAGGAAATTGTCATCATTTCATGGAAGAGTGCTGCTAATTCTTATTTCCTAATCAGGGAGATCTGAGAAGGAGCTGCTCAAAATAAAATAATAACAATAATAATTCCAAAAAGCTGCTTGGCTTTAAAACTCATGGGTGAGATCAAGAAGGAAAAAGGACCACTCAAACCATCTCCCCCATTGCAATTTTTGGGGACCTGCCAAGAACGACGGTTTTCCAATTATTCTTGCTTTCCATGAGGAGGTGAGACAGCTGATTTCCATTGCCGAGATGGAGAAAATGCATCAGGAGAAGGAAGGGATATAGATATAAGATATATATATATATATATATCTTCCACCAATGCCTAAGAGTCTTCACAGCACACTTTGCTTGCTTCCAGCGCAAACGTCTGGCATGCGCGGAAGTTGATGAGTTCATATTGCAAAGTGAAGGTTTCTCACACAGCTTCCTAGAAAAACCTGAAGCTCACACTACAAAGCAGGTGCAACCAATCCTGGGGGGAAAGGTGATGTCAGCATAGGAGCCGTCACCTCTAAGGCAATAAATTAGAATGAAGCTGAGACCATCTCGCTCGCCTTCAAAAAAAAAAAAAAAAGACTTGCTCTGCTCTCCTCAGATTCTCAAACTCCCAAAACTGAAGCCTACATCCTTTTAGGAATCATTGCTTAAAAGCGCAATATTTGGTATTTTTTTAATTGCATTCTGCGGTGATCAGGTGGGTGCCAAGATCTCTCCGGATGATTAAAAGCTCGCTTTGTGTGTGTGTGTGTGTGAGAGAGAGAGCATTGACTTGTTCTTCCGGACTCTCTTATTTGACTTAGAGATGGATCCAGGGGTAGGCGTCAAAAAATTTAGCAAGGGGTTCTCTGCCCGGTTGCTGGGTGGGCGTAGCTATGGTGGGCGTGGCCTAGTCGGTCTCCTGCACCATGGCAGGGGGGCATTTTTGCCCTCCCCAGGCCCCAGAGGCTTTCCTCAGAGCCTGTGGAGCCACATGTGGCTCTTTCACCCCTCTGCTGCGGCTCCCTGTCACTCAAAATATGTGTCACAACCACCTATGTGCGACACCCACCGACATGCTATTTATTGAGCTTTTCAATCCCCAGTTGGCCAACCATGGATAAATCCAAGAAAAGAAGTTTCAGAAGAAAACAGAATGTTTAATTCAACTACATATGCTAGTTTTGTGGCCACTTAGGAAACAGTCAGGCACGGGAAGGATTTTGTGGCTCCCGGTGTTTCTTTTCTGTGGAAAACGGGTCCAAATGATGTTTAAGGTGGCAGACCCCTGTTCTAGTCCAACCCCCTGCTCAAACAGTAGACACTATACCATTGCAGACAAATGGTTGTCCAATCTCTTCTTAAAAATTTCCAGTGTTGGAGCACCTACAACTTCTGGAGGCAAGTTGTTCCACCGATTAATTGTTCTAACCATCAGGAAATTTCTCCTGAGTTCTAAGTTGGTTCTCTCCTTGATTTGTTTCCATACATTGCTTCTTGTCCTACCTTCAGGTCTTTTGGAGTTGACCCCCTCTTCTTTGTGGCAGCCCCTGAGATATTGGAATACTGCTATCATGTCACCCTTAGTCCTTCTTTTCATTATTTCATTTTCATTTCATTTTATTAAATTTGTATACCGCCCTACTCCCGAAGGACTCAGGGCGGTGAACAGCCATAAAATAAAACATATAAATACAAAATTTAAAATGGAGATAAAACTAATTAAATAAATTTGGCTGAAACATTTTAAAACCCCAATAAATTAAAACCAAATTTAAAATTTAAAATTCCATTTAAAAAGAGGAAAAGTTTAGGTCAGGCCAGCTTGATGGAATAAGAACGTCTTAAGCGCGCGATGGAAGGTACGCAGATCCGGAATCCTCCGTATCTCTGGGGGGAGCTCGTTCCAGATCGTAAGTGCCCCCACAGAGAAGGCTCTCCCCCTGGGGGCCGCCAGTCGACATTGTTTGGCCGACGGCACCCGGAGGAGCCCCTCTCTATGGGAGCGTACTGGTCGGTGGGAGGCTATTGGTGGCAGCAGGCGGTCCCGTAAATAGCCAGGTCCTAAGCCATGGAGCGCTCTGAAGGTGATAACCAAAACCTTGAAGCGCACTCGGAAGACCACCGGGAGCCAGTGCAGCTCGCGCAGGAGAGGCGTTACATGGGAGCGCCACGTCGCTCCCATCACCACCCGTGCGGCCGCACTCTGCACCAGTTGGAGCCTCCGAGTGCTCCTCAAGGGGAGCCCCATGTAGAGAGCATTACAATAGTCCAGACGGGAGGTGACGAGGGCATGAGTGACCGTGCGTAACGAGTCCCGATCCAGAAAGGGACGCAACTGGCGAATCAGGCGGACCTGATGAAAAATCCTCCCGGTCACGGCCGTCAAGTGCTCTTCTAAAGACAGCCGTGAATCCAGGAGGACACCCAAGTTGCGAACCCTCTCCGTGGGGGCCAGTGCTTTGCCCCCAATAGTCAGCGATGGCACCAGCTGACTATATCGGGACGTCGGAAACCACAGCCACTCGGTCTTGGATGGGTTGAGCCTGAGCCTGTATCTCCCCAGCCAGATCCGTACGGCCTCCAGGCACCGGGACATCACTTCAAGGGCATCGTTGGGGTGGTCTGGGGTGGAGATGTACAGCTGGGTGTCGTCAGCGTACTGATGGTACTCCACCCCAAAACCACGGATGATCTCGCCCAGCGGCTTCACATAAATGTTGAACAGAAGGGGCGAGAGGACTGATCCTTGTGGCACCCCACATATAAGGGGCCTCGGGGTCGACCTCTGCCCCCCTGTCAACACAGACTGCGACCGGTCGGAGAGAAAAGAGGAGAATCACCGTAATACGGTGCCTCCCACCCCCAACTCTTCCAACCGGTGCAGCATGATACCATGGTCGATGGTATCAAAAGCCGCTGAGAGATCTAATAGGACCAGGACAGAGGAACAACCTCTGTCCCGAGCCCTCCAGAGATCATCCACCAATGTGACCAATGCCGTTTCCGTGCTGTACCCAGGCCTGAAACCCGACTGGAACGGATCTAGATACGTCGTGTCATCCAGGTACTGGGGAAGCTGTCGTGCAACCACACTCTCAACAACCTTCGCCACAAAGCGAAGGTTGGAGACTGGACGATAGTTAGCCAATGTTGCCGGGTCCAGGGAAGGCTTCTTGAGGAGAGGTCTCACCACCGCCTCTTTCAAGGCGGCGGGAAAGACACCCTCACCCAATGAAGCATTTATAATCCCCTGGAGCCAGCCTCGCGTCATCTCCCGGGAAGCCAGCACTAACCAGGAGGGGCACGGGTCCAACAAACATGTGGTCGCATTCAGTCTACCCAGAATTCTGTCCACGTCCTCAGGGGTCACAGAATCAAACTCATCCCAGATAACATTCTCAGGACCTGCCCCCGTCATCCCCGCTGGATCTACCCAGTCGGGTAGATCCAGCGGGGACCTAGACATACCCAATTCCCGCAATTGTTCTTTATATATTTTAGCCTCCAGTCCCCTAATCCTCTTTGTTGTTCTTCTCCGCACTCTTTCTAGAATCTCAACATCTTTTTTTTAATTATGGGAACCAAAACTGGATGCCGTATTCCAAATGTGGTCTTCGCACAACGCCTTATAAACTGGTACTAACACTTCATGTGATCTTGATTCTATCCCTCTGTTAACTTTTTTCTGTTAATCTGTTAGACTTTCCAGAGGTGTCAGGAATTGGTTAAGGGGTATCACAGGATACGGTTAAAAAAAACAACAACTCAAGAGGGCAAGCACAATGTAAATACATCCACATAAGAAAGAGGTAGGCTTTTAATTGGACTATCGCAATCACTATCTTGGCTTTTTAACCACATTTTTAGGACACGTCTGAACTGATCTCTTCCAAAGGATCTTCCCAAAAAACAACAACAACAACAACCTTATAGGTTGCAGAAAACAGACTCATTATGCTCACCCATCTCACACGCAGAAACCTTGCCACGATTATGGGATCCTATGATCCTAAGAGCCGCAGTGGCACAGTGGTTAGAGGGCAGTACTGCAGGCTACTTCTGCTGATCACCGGCTGCCAGCAGTTTGGCAGATCGAATCTCACCAGGCTCAAGGTCGACTCAGCTTTCCATCCTTCTGAGGCTGGTAAAATGAGGACCCAGATTGTTGGGGGCAAGAGGCTGACTCTGTAAACCTCTTAGAGAGGGCTGTAAAGCACTGTGAAGTGGTATATAAGTCTAAGTGCTATTCCTTCCTTCCTTCCTTCCTTCCTTCCTTCCTTCCTTCCTTCCTTCCTTCCTTCCTTCCTTCCTTCCTTCCTTCCTTCCTTCCTTCTTTCCATAGTGTACAGTGGTTAGAATGCAATATTGCAGACTAATTCTGCTGACTGTCAGGTGTTCGATCCTGACTGGCTCAAGGTTAACTCAGCATTCCATCCTTCCGAGGTCGGTAAAATTAGGACCCAACTTGTTGGGGGCAATAGGTTGATTCTTTAAACCGCTTAGAGAAGGCTGTAAAAGCACTGTGATGTGATATATAAGTCTAAGTGCTATTGCTATTTTTTTTCCTTCCTTCCTTCCTTCCTTCCTTCCTTCCTTCCTTCCTTCTATGGTGTGCAGTGGTTAGAATGCAATATTGCAGGCTAATTCTGTTGACTGCCAGCAGTTCGATCCTGAGTGGCTCAAGTTTGATTCAGCCTTCCATCATTCCGAGGCTGGTAAAATGAGGACCCAGGTTGTTGGGAGCAAGAGGCTGACTCTGTAAACCATTTAGAGAGGGGTGTAAAAGCACCGTGAAGCGGTATATATGTGCTATGCCTTTCCAGGAGATGAGGCCGCAAGCCACTTGTGAAACATCGCATAACAATAATCCCCGATGGACAGGAGAAATCTGAGGTCATCTCCTTGCCCATCCATCAAGCGAGCAAGACCCTGGATCTCAGTCTTTCTATCCTCCCATCTGCGAAATGGGAATCATGTCAGTTCCACCTGCAACTGACAATCAAGTTTGTCAGTTGCAGGTGGAAAAGTTCAGAAGCCGTTCTCCAAATGGCAGGAGGATCTAGTCTGTTATAGAGACAGGTGCCCTTAAATGCCCCCGCCAAGGCAGACAGCTCTATCACCATCTCCTCCTGCCGAAGAAAGGGGGAAACTGAAGAAATAAACCTGTCATCCGATGGTTATATCTCCATGCTTTGAGTCAAGATGCTGCCGCAAGAAACTCAACATGTGTGCCAAGGGGAAGAGGGAGGGAGAACAAACCCGAGCTCCCCTCACCTCCTTAACCTCTGAATTGCTCCCCACTGACATCAGTCCTGGACAGATGCCAAAGATTAGATACACAGCTGCTTTTTCTGACACCATTGAGGGGAAAGAAGCATTCTTCTCCGTGCCAGTCACTTCCTCCAAAAGGCATGAATAGCCAGTCACACACCAGGCCTGGAGTGAAGCAAGAACTGGGGACAAGGTAGAGGTAGGAGAGGGAGTAGCAGATCCTTGCATCACTTCTTCCTCCCCCAAAAAACTTTCCTCAGAAGACTTAACTCATAGGCATAGGCAGGGGTGGGATTCTACTGGTTCAGACTGGTTTGGGCGAACCTGTAGCTCTGATGATCAGCTGGGAGCCTCTGGAGGCCATTTTTGCCTTCCCAGAGGCTCAAGGAAAGACTCCGGAGCCTGGGAAGGGCAAAAAAGCCTCCCCCCGCTATGGTGCAGGAGGCTGACTAGGCCACACCCACCATGGCCACTTCCACCCAGCAACCGGGCAGAGAACCCCTTGCTAAAATTTTTGAAACCCACCCCTGCCTCAATCCATCTAGCACTTGGCATGCTAGAGTGGCCAACTGAACACATTTATGGTTATAGAATAGAGCTGGATTGCTAGAATGCCTTTCGTTTGACTCTCTCGTTGAACCCCTCCTGTTTCCCAGGAGACAGGAAGCAGCCATCAAAGTAAGCACTACCGATCACCAGAGCCTCCATGAATCTGGTTCTTCATATAGAGCAAGGACCATCTGCGCAACATCCAACTGGCTGCCATATGACCACAACTGCCAGCAGGGAATTCCACACATTTAACTATGCGCTATGCACGAGTGGATTTCCTTCTGTCGGTTCTGAATCTACCTGTTCCTTGAAAGGAAACAAGGAAATGGCGAGAGAGAACTTGTACCCCTAAGTCTGGAATCTAAGCAAATCTTGGGACCCGATTTTTCTTACTTGGGATTCTTCTGCCTTCAGGCATGACAGCTGGGAATCAGGAAGGTGTGCTTGCAACAGACCGAGAAGGGATGAAGTTGGAGGAAGATGCACTGACATCAGTAGAAGCCATTCAGACTCCATGGCAGGTTTCTTATTCCAGCTGTCTTCCTTGACGTTGCAGCTATGGCTGTTTTACTATCTCTTTTCTCTTGGATCTACTTCATACGACTACCAAAAGGAAAACAATATTCCTTGTTTTCCTTGGGTGTTGGGGAAATACAGGAGAAAGGAGAGGAACACAGACATAGAAGACAAGGAAATTCTTCAAAGTTTCAGCACTGTTGCAGAGAAATTGATCTACTCCACATCCAATGTTCATTATTTAAAGGCTCAGAAAGCTCAAACTGCCCAAAGAGCTGCTGATCCAGTTCTACAGAGGAATTATTGAGTCTGTCATCTGGACCTCCATAATTGTCTGGTTTAGCTCTGCAACCCAACAAGACAGACACAGACTTCAGAGGATAATTAGAACTGCAGAAAAAACAATGGCTACCAATCTGCCTTCTATGGAGGACCTGTATACTGCACGAGTCAAAAAGAGGGCTGTGAAAATACTTACAGACCCCTCGCATCCTGGACATAAACTGTTTCAATTCTTACCCTCAAAACGATGCTATAGAGCACTACACACCAAAACAACTAGACACAGGGACAGTTTTTTCCCAAATGCCATCACTTTGCTAAACTAATTTCCACAACACTGTCAAATTAACTACTAAGACTGTATTACTATTCTTCTTCTCATCCTTACTAGTACCTGTCTCTTCTCACTTATGGCTATATCCATGTTGCTGGCCCAGCCCCCATCTATTCGCTGCCTCCCGAGTCTCAGCTGATTGGATTGGTCTTCTTTTGTTGCCCTGCACAGGAGAACGGAACCAGAAAGCAGGTTAGTTGGGTGGGGAGGGAATGGAGATTTTATAGTATCCTTCCCCTGTCATGCCCACCAAGCCACATCCACCACACCACGCCCACACAACTGGTAGTAAAAAAATTTGAATTCCACCACTGGAGACAGTGATTGACTCAAAGTAGCTAGTGTTTGGGTTGGGTTGGATTGGGTTGAAGTGAGTGAAGTAGAGAAGGGTGGTGTTATGTTGGGTTGAGATGAGATGAGTTGTGTAGAGCTGTGTTGGGATGAGATAAGTTGGGTTGAGTAGAATAGGGTTGAGTTGGGTTGAATTTCAGAAAGTGGGTTCAGAAAGTGAATTGGATTGGATTTAGGAAGTAAATCTACAGTGGGCCTTCTTCTCGAGTGCAGACAAATATGGAACATTACACAACCTATCTCCTCTCTACACCCACAGAGTTCAATGAAGTAGGTTTTGAAAATGAGTCAACGTTATGGAGCAATGAAATTTTGCCACAATCAATGATACACACCCACTTTGGCATCTTGCTTGGCTTCCTCTATCCTGGTTTATTCACCGAAACTACATTCCAGTTTGTCCGCTAGTGCTGACTTGTTCTTGAGACCTGACTCATCCCATAGTTATTTCTTTTGAGTTTATGTCAGACGACAGTCAATGATCCCAGTAAAATATATGCATACTTGCATGTTGCTTGGGAAAAAAAGGGAACTATTCTAATTAAGAAAGAGGGAGCTGGTTTTGCATGGTATTTGCGTATGTAAAATTCCCCTATTTATGTGCATCAATGAAACTGCAATAATATAATATAATAATATTATATATTATGGTTGCATTATATATGTATTATATACATGATATACTGTATATGTATCTTCTGGCAGAAGATACAGAACAATTAAAACTCGGACCACATGTTTTCTGAATAGTTTTTATCCCAGAGCTATAATTGCACTCAATGATGAACTAAAGCAGGGGTCTCCAACCTTGGCAACTTTAAGTCTTGTGGACTTCAACAAGAGCCTTGGTGGTGCAGAGGACTAAAGTGCTGTTAAAGTAGCACTTAGCTGCCAGCTGCCTGCAATTACTGTGAGTTCAAATCTCACCAGGCTCAAGGTTGACTCAGCCTTCCATCCTTCTGAGGTAGGTAAAATGAGGACCCGGATTGTGGGGGCAATAAGCTGACTTTGTATAAATAAGAACACCGCTTGGGGGGGGCCAAAAGCCCTACTAAGCAGATATATACAAAAGTATGAAGGCTATTGCTTAACGCATTGTAAGCCACCCTGAGTCTCCGGAGAAGGGCGGCATATAAATCGAACCAATAAATAGATAGATAGATAGATAGATAGATAGATAGATAGATTCCCAGAATTCCTCAGCCAGCTTTGCTGGTTGATGAATTCTGAGAGTTGAAGTCCATAGGTCTTAAAGTTGCCAAAGTTGGAGACCCCTGAACTAAAGGGCCACCATCAGTGAGCTGTTGGACAGCATTGCTTGGTCTGTTGCATGGATGTTTGGGTGGTTTAGGGGTGGGGAATTTGTGGTGGGTGGGTGGGGGTGTTTGGGGATTGTTATGTGTGTTGGACCTGGTCTTTGGGGGTTAAGTGAATTTCGTCGTATGGGTATACTGTGTATACATGTACAATGACAATAAAGTTATTATTATTATTATAATATAATGCAACCACTACACGCTCTTTCAATCTGTTGTTGGGGAACAATTCCATGGTCTTTGTTTTATTTAGGATGGACAGCTTTTCAAACCAAGGATGGCCTCAAATTTTGACGATTCACCTAAATACACTAAAACACACAGCTGTCCTAACAAAACATATTTGAATGTGGGGTTCCTGGGACTCTCCCTCTCTCCCTCCCTCTCCCTCTCCTTTGCAGATGTTTTCCTTACCAAACTAGGTAACATCATCAGTGTTAGAAGGAAGAGGGGTTTATTCTCTGTTTATAAACTGAGCAGGGCAGCAAGCCACTTGTAAATAAGCCGAGAGCAAACTTACCTAGTTTGATCTTACCTAGTTTGGGTCATGAAATGTTTCTGCAAGGAAACAACCAAGCTCAGAGAGCATCAAGGATCCCACAGTTCAACCCGGAGCTACAAATATATCCTTCTAATCGGTGCATCTGATATGTGTACAGTTGAATGTTCTGTTGCCCATACAAAGAGCACAACAACAGTTAAGGAATCTGTGTGTAGACTAGAGCCACTGTCAATCTTAAAAATTCCTCAGAACGGAAGGAAGATGTCTGCAGGGTCATGGATATTAAGTACAGCCTGCACCTTCAGAGTAAACACCCAAAGCTTCCACATGGATCTCAGTTCCTCTGAAAGACTGTAACATCCTACTCACTCATCGCCAGGCCTTCTGCCAAGAGCTATAAATGACAAGGCTTGTGAAAAACCGTGCCAATGCCAGAGGGCATGCCAATTGAAGTAGCGAAGAGCCAGGACCAGTGGCCAAGAGCAACTGGTAAATGCCAGCACTTGAAATCCTCTCTTTGTAGACGCAGGTAAGACCTCAGGTTTCTGATTGTGAGTTTCTGACCCACCCCAAAGTCAACAGGAAAACAGAACAACAAGAGTTGGGAGGGATCTTGGCAGGGTTGGGAGTCTTCTAGTCTCAACTCCCTGCTCAAGCAAGAGATCCCTATACCATGTTAGACAAATGGCTGTCCAGTCTCTTCTTAAAAACCTCCAGTGCTGGAGCACCAGTGGTGGGATTCAGCCGGTTCGCACCACTCCGGGAGAACCGGTTGTTAACTTTCTGAGCAGTTTGGCAAACTGGTTTTTGGAAGAAATCATTAGCGCAGAGAACCAGTTGTTAAATTACTTGAATCCCACCACTGTGGAGCACCCACAACCTCTGGAGGCCAATCGTTCCACTGATTAATAGTTCTCACTGCCAGGAAATTTCTTCTTAGTTCTAGATTGGTTCTCTCCTGGATTAGTTTCCATCCATTGCTTCTTGTCTTGCCTTCTCGAAAACAGGTTGATCCCCTCTTCTTTATGGCAGCCCCTCAAATATTGACGCAATATAGTTGATGCCATACTAGTAAGGCAGAATATATGTATATGCACGCACATACACATATACACAAATATGTAGGTATGTGTGTGTGTATACACACGCATATATACATAGATACATACACACACACATGTGTCTATCTACCTATTATATATATATATATATATATATATATATATATATATATATATATATATATATATGTATGTATATATATATATATATATATGTTTTTCTGTCAAGACATCTGGTCTGCCCCAGCATGTGAGAGGGAGCATACTGCATCCCTTTCACCTTTCAGCTCCAATCCAGGAGCCTTATCTATCTATCTATCTATCTATCTATCTATCTATCTATCTATCTATCTATCTATTTATTAGTTCAATTTATATGCCGCCCTTCTCCAGAGACTCAGGACGGCGTACAATGCATTAAGCAATAGCCTTCATACTTTTATAAATACCTGCTTAGTAGGGCTTTCGGCCCCCCCTAAGCAGTGTTCTTTTTTATACAAAGTCAGCTTATTGCCCCCACAATCCGGGTCCTCATTTTACCTACCTCGAAAGGATGGAAGGCTGAGTCAACCTTGAGCCTGGTGAGATTTGAACTCGCAGTAATTGCAGGCAGCTGGCAACTAAGTGCTACTTTAACAGCACTTAGTCCACTGCACCACCAAGGCTCTTCAAGACTTCAAGCAGTCGCATTCATGACAAACCATTTAATTCCAAATTTATATTTCGCTGATAAAGAAATAAAGGGACACTAGTATAGATCTATTTCAAGCTATTTAGCTCTCATCAGGTAGCCGTACCTTACTCGGATTCAAACTTGGGCTGCCTGCATATTAGGCAGTTATATTAACCTCTGAGCCACAAGTGCTCCTCACTTTAGCAACTTGAGCTGATTTACAGACTACAGACCCCTCATATCCTGGACATAAATTGTTTCAACTCCTACTCTCAAAACGACGCTGTAGAGCACTGCGCACCAGAAAAATTAGACACAAGGACAGTTTTTTCCCAAATGCCGTCACTCTGCTAAACAAATACTTCCCTCAACACTGTCAAATAATTTACTAAGACTGTATTACTATTATTCTTCTCTTCCTTACTAGTATCTATCTCTTCCCACTTATTACTGTAACCATGTTGCTTGTATCTTTCAATGTATATTGCTTTTACTTGTTTCCTACCATGATTTGATAGCTTATTAGTAACCTTGACTATCACTAAGCGTTGTATCTTTTTACTCTCGATGAATGTACTTTATTCTCCTTATGTACTCTGAGAACGTATGCACCAAAGACAAATTCCTTGTGTATCCAATCACACTTGGTCAATAAAGAATTTTATATGCATATATATATGCATATATATGCATATATATATGTATATATTGCTCCTATATTGCTCCATATATATACATATATATATGTATATATTGCTCCTGGAAGCACGAAGCCGAGAACACCAGCCTGAAGATGACGAATGAGACTTCGTCGAAACGTCGCCAAGACACTTCCAATTTTACGTGGGAGAAGACCCGAATAACCAAAGACCTACATATATATACACACACACACACACACACACACACACACACACATATGCACACATATGTATGTATGAATGTATGTGTGTGTATAATGACTGCTTTATCACTAATGAACCAAATTAGGGTTTTCTCCTGGATTATAATCGAGCCCCCTCTTTTTAATTCCCCCTCCCTTTTTCTTTTTTCTTTTTGTCCTTTTTGGCCTCACTCTCTTTCTCTCTTTATCCTCGCTTCCTTTTCCTCCTGCCAGTGCCTTCCTTTATTTCATGCTTCCCTTCTCACTTGTCCCTCCCGCTTTCAAACCCTTTTCCCAATGCGCCCCCCTCCTTATCTCCCATTCGGGGTCTCTGCGTCCCCCCACCCTACACTTCCTGCTGCCCGATTCCCTCCCACCCCCATCTCTCCACCCGGGCTCTCGTTGTGTCTTCCCAGGCCTGGGAGTTACAAATGATTAGATTTTCAGCCCAATTAAGGCAGCCTGGCTCCCAGCCCCAGGAGAGAAAAGGGCCGGCCGGGAAAGTGGGGAAAGGACTTTGACAGCCCTGGCGTCTCCAGCGCCCTCCGATGGCACTGCCTGCTGAGCCCCTTTGTTGTCTGCCACAGGAGAAGGGCCAAGCACGGTGGGGAGATCAGGGAAGGGGGTCCCTCCTTCCTCCTCCCCTTTCCAAGCTGAGCCAAAAGAATAGCTAATTAAGAGGTCTAAGTGGGGGCAAAACTAATTCCCTATTCAGGCGGGCCGAGGGGCAGGGATGGATGGGGGGGAGGAGGGCAGGCAGGCAGGCAAACTGGAGAACATGACATCATGTCTTGTCTTGGGGTGTGGGGGGGAACTTCTCCCTCTGAGGATTTGGGATTAACCCTTTGCTGGCTGTGCCCCCCTCTTCTGCTCCCCGAAGTGATGAAAAAACCCACCTGGAACTATTGGGAAACTTGGCTTGTGCGCCCCACATTAAGACTTGTTCTTCAGAGTTTCAGTCTGCACCTCTTTCAGATATGTGTGTGTGTGGGGTTATAGCTTGGGTTTTTCTGGCTATGGTCTCCCTTTGAAGATTATGATGTTCGTTGCAATGGTGCCCACCGTATCTTAAAAACAGAGCAGTGGTGAGGACATCTTGATGGCCAGGAAAGGGAAGCATGATCAAATGTGGCCCTTTTGAGTTGGGGTGGTTGTGTGATATTTGTTTTGGGGGCATAGCGTTGTTGCGTTCCGCTTTACTGAAGAAAATAAATATCAGCTTCTTTGTAAAGGTTGGGAAGAATTGGGAAGTGTCCTGTCAGGTTGGAGCAGTGTAAAACAGGAGGGAGGGAGGGAGGGAGGGAGGGAGGGAGGGAAGGAAGGAAGGAAGGAAGGAAGGAAGGAAGGAAGGAAGGAAGGAAGGAAGGGTCAGAAGGAAGGAAGGAAGGAAGGAAGGAAGGAAGGAAGGAAGGAAGGAAGGAAAGGAATGGAAGAAAGGAAGGAAGGAAGGAAGACCATCTTGTGATCAGCAGATGAAAATCAGCTCCCCTTGAATTCTACATTGCTATTCTCCTTGACCACTTTCCACCCATTCTTTCTTGTCCTGCCTTCAGGTGCTCTGGAGAATAAGATGACCCCCCCCCCCTCTTCTTTGTGTCAGCCCTTCAAATATTGGAATGCTGTTACCATGTCTCCCCTAGTTCTTCTTTTCACTAAAATAGACTTAAACTAGATTTCAGTTCTGAGTTCTAGATTTAGATCCCTGGATTCTGAGGGATAATCTTACTTTTCTTGGGACAACCTAAGAAAAACGATCCCATATAGAAATTCAAAGG
Source organism: Arizona elegans (assembly GCA_022577455.1). NCBI lineage: Eukaryota > Metazoa > Chordata > Lepidosauria > Squamata > Colubridae > Arizona > Arizona elegans. Next base: position 11,753,914 of record JAKOOJ010000022.1, on the reverse strand, counting down.
CTCCAGTAAGGGAAAAACAAAGAAACAAAAATCAACATTACTTCCAAAAATATAGCCTAAAAAGAGAGTCTAGTCTAGTCTAGTCTAATCTAATATCACGTCACCTCACGTCACGTCACCTCACCTGCTTACCTCACCTCACCTCACCTCATCCAACCTAACCCAACCCAACCCAACCCAACCCAACCCGACCCGAACTGAACCAAAGCCAAGCCAAGCCAAGCCAAGCCAAGCCAAGCCAAGCCAAGCCAAGCCAAGCCAAGCCAAGCCAACCAAACCCAATCTAATCTAACCTAACCTAACCTAACCTAACCTGACCCAACCCAACCCAATCCGAACCAAACCGAACTGAAGCCAAATCAAGCCAAGCCAAGCCAAGCCAAGCCAAGCCAAGCCAACCAAACCCAATCTAATCTAACCTAACCTAACCTAACCTAACCTGACCCAACCCAACCCAACCCAACCCAACCTATGAGAAGTGAGGAGAAGCAGTGAGAAAACCCGCAAAGCTTTCTCAATACAGATAATAGGGGAGAAACAGCTTTTTAATTATCTGCATTCATGCTGCAATGTATAATTTAAGTCCTATCTTTTTTGTGTGTGTGTGAGTCTATTTTTAAATCAGTCTTGACCCCGGTAAATGCCTGGACGATTCCTTGCAGATTTTCTAGGTATCATTTTTGGAAGAGGTTGGTCCTTGCCCTCTTCTTCTCAGAGCTGAGGGACAATGACTAGTGGTCCAAGGTCACTCATCTATGGTGGGTGGGATCAGAACTCATGGCCTTCCGGTATCTAGTCTGGTGTCTTTAACCACTGTACTAGGCTGTCCAATCTTGGCAACTTTAAGATTTGTGGACTTCAACTTCAAGATCCGCAGATCATTAACAACCAGACTAAAAGAACACTCCTTATTATTCCCATCCCAACACTCAAGTTTATTTTGTAAAATCAAATCCTGTTTTATTTTGCTTTTTTTTTTTGAGAGAGAGAGAGACTGTTTAAAAAAAGAATTGTTGATTTTCTTATGAAATCGACAAGCGAAACCTACCATTTTCTGGTTTCAGTCCCCATGATTTTGCACATGATATTGTCAACAACGCCATGTTTCCGCCAGTGATGTCATCATGTTTTTAACGCAGAACCCTATTTGTTGCATATTGTACAAGCACAAAAGTGATTCACAAAGGCCTTTCAGCTTGGACGGTAGGAGGGGGACGGTGGGAGCCCTTCAGCTGCCCATGATTTCTTTCTTTTCTTTTTTTTAAGGTGGAATTTAGGGCTGGTGGGAAGAAGAGGGCTTATCAAAAGCAGCTGCAATCTATGACTACGTTGATATGAATAATAAAATGAAGATGATAATATTGTAATAATGAAATGATTCTGTGTATAATGAAGAGTATAATGTGTGATCAGCCTAAGAAATATAGGCGTTAGTTGAAAGAGATTAGGATTTAAAGATTTAATGTAATGGGTCACAGGATGGGCATTTAGATAGAATTTAGGGTAAATAATTGTAATGAAATATTGAGTTGTGTTATTTGGAAATTAAGATTGTGGTGATATAATAGAGTGGTAAATGTTTAGATTAAAATATTATAATTGTGGGAAAAAATTTTGCTTTGGTTTTTATTTTGAAAGATGCAATGGTGGAGATTTGGAAAAGAGTTCGATAAAGAGGAGAAAGCGATTGTACCTATTCTTGACCGGATCAATGCTTCGTTCTTAAAAGATGTATTTTATGTTTATGTTTTTTTAAAAAAATAATCAATTTTTTTACAAAAAAAAAAGCAAAAGTGGCAAGAAATGATTATTTATTATTTATTTATTGGTTTGATTTATAGGCCGCCCTTTTCCGGAGACTCAGGGCGGCTTACAATGCGTTAAGCAATAGCCTTCATACTTTTGTATATACCTGCTTAGTAGGGCTTTTGGCCCCCCCTAAGCGGTGTTCTTTTTTATACAAAGTCACCTTATTGCCCCCACAAACCAGGGCCTCATTTTACCTACCTCAAAAGGATGGAAGGCTGAGTCAGCCTTGAGCCTGGTGAGATTTCAACTTGCAGTAATTGCAGGCAGCTGGTATTACTTAACAGCACTTTAGGAAGTAGGTTTTTTTCAAATAATTTGGATCTTCTTTTTAAGCTTATTTGCAATGGTGGTTAATATTGGCATCTACTGTTCATTGCTACCTTTTTTTTTTTTTTTTTTGCTTTAATTTATATGCCGCCCTTCTCCGGAGACTCATTCCCACTCCACTCCAGGGGAAGGTTACTGCAAAATCCCCATTCCCTCCCCACTCCAGCAGAAGTTTACTGCAAAATCCCCATTCCCACCCCACTCCAGGGGAAGGATACTATAAAATCTCCATTCCCTCCCCACTCCAGGGGAAGGATACTGTAAAATCTCCATTCCCTCCCCACTCCAGGGGAAGGATACTGTAAAATCCCTATTCCCTCCCCACCCCAGGGGGAAGGTTACTGCAATATCCCCATTTCCGCCCGATGAGCTGGGACTCGGGAGGCAGAGAATAGATGGGGGTGGGGCCAGTCAGAATTTTTACTACCGGTTCTCCGAACTACTCAAAATTTCCGCTACCTGTTCTCCAGAACTGGTCAGAACCTGCTGAAACTCACCTCTGTTATTGACTAACTCCAAAACTCCTCCGGACTGCATTGCAAACATGGGAAATAAAACATCAACCATTCATTGGTGATGCAATTTCCTACCCAGCCCAGGCAGAGAAATAAATAAATATGGTGCAAATTCCTGATGGAGGGCTTTACATAACAGCAAGCAAACAAAATCCAGATTGCCTATACCACCCCTAATTAGCACTGCCCAGATCCTTGAGTCACTGACCTTCCCTACAGCAGCCAAAGCCAAAGCCTATATATATATATATATATATATATATATATATATATATATATATATATATATATATATATATATTTGTTTTATAAAAGATACATTCCCAGTGCTTTAAAAAGCTGCACCTCGGCTACCTTTGGCAGAGAAGCATCGACAATATTCTTCAAGTACAATAAGTTGAGGGAGAGGAGAACATCACCTGTTGTTCTCTCTCCCCAACCTCTGAATCCTTAAAGGATTGGGGGAAATCCATCTCTCCCCATGCAGATGAATGCATGGAAGATGTCTGGCTATATGCTTTCAAGGAACAAGGGAGGGAGGGAAGGAAGGAAGGATGGAAAAAAGGAAGGAATCTAGTTATATGTGGACCTGGTGGTCTTCCGGGTGCGCTTCAAGGTGCTGGTTATCATCTTCAAAGCGCTCCATGGCATAGGGCCTAGCTATCTTCGAGACCGCCTGCTGCTACCGACGACCCCCCATCGTCCTTGCAGGCAGCTGGTCATCTGCATCCTTTTAGTGGGTCATTGAAGACAGATACATAAACCTCCAAGTGTTTCAATGACCCTCTAAAAGGATGCAGATGACCAGCTGTCTGCAAGGAGTATAAATCCTTCCATTCCCCGCCATCCAGTCAGAACAGAAGAAGCTTCTTGGATGAGAAGTGAAATGTCTTCAAAAGAAAAAACAAGAAAGCCCAGTTGCCTCTTGAAAAAGCATCTTTGGGATGACCATGACCTGGATGATGGAGAATCTCTACAGACTTTGAGCTATACAATTTGGAATGAACACCCTTGGAATGGCATGGGAGTAGGAATGGATTTCCAGAGGAAAAAAACTGCAGACTGAAGGAACCATTTGCATCACTCAGGTGACTCTGAGGACACAGAGAAACCTCCAAGTAGCCTCAACGTCCCTCTAAAAGGATGCAGATGACCAGCTGCCTGCAAGGAATATCAATCCTTCCATTCCCCACCATCCAGTCAGAGCTGAAGAAGCTTCTTGGATGAGAAGCGAAACGTCTTCAAAAGAAAAAAACAAGAAAGTCCAGTTGTCTCCTGAAAAAAGCACCTTTGGGACAACCATGATTTGGGTGGCTGAGAATCTCTACAGACTTCCATCATTGGAGGTTTCTATATAAGACAAGGCAGTATTTTTCTGAAATGAGCAGGGGGTTGGATTAGAAGACCTCCAAAATCCCTTCCAACTCCATTATTCTGATAGGACATTATCCATCCTATAGATCCATCTTCCGTGTCCATCAGGAATTTAAAGAACCCTTCCGCCCTTAAAACGCCTGAACTGCCCTTCAGCCGAAACTCCAAAATCCATTTTTTTTCTCCCACAAGCCTTGGATTCTCCCTTCACAACACAAAAACACAACAAAACCAGCTTTGACCAGAAAACTTTTTTTTTTTTTTAAAAAAAAGACAAACAACAACAATGTTGGTGCTGGCAGCCCTCGCAACTTCTCATCCCTTGTCCTTTTGCTCCTCGCCATCACTTCCCACTGCCAGATCCTATTCAACGCTGAAATGGATCCCCTCATTCACAAGGCAAGAATGCATGCCTCCAAGAATAATTAGCAAAATGAAGCAATGCAACTCGGAGGCGCGTTGGGAGACTGCAAATTGGTTCCAAATAGCAATCAAGGAAATTTGGCTTCGCCGGTTGTCAAGGGACTGCGGTGGCCAAAGCTAAGCTTGAGATTCCCAAGGCTTTTTACAAAGCTTTCCAGCCAAAGCGGTGGGTGAATTTAGACAAACTCAAAAAAAAATAAAATAAAATAAAACCTCCCTCTTTCTTTCTTTCCCACCCAGCCCCCCCAAATATTTGGCAGGGAGTTCTCCTTGGTTAGTTGAAGGTTCTGGTAAAAGCGAACCAATTTACCTCAGAGAGAAAGCAAGCTATTTTGTTGTTGTCGTCCATCTTCCTGTTTTTAAGGATTATATGGTGGGATCCTTAAATGAGCGTGACAGACACATCAAACTTTTGTTGGTGGCTTAAGGGCAGTTTTGCAAATCTCCAGTCTGTTTTGTTTTGTTTTTTTAAATGAGTGATAATTGCAGAGCCTTCAAAACCTCTTGATTAATTCAATAACGGCAGCCTTCTATCCTCGCTTGATAAATTGTCTTGCACATACTGGATCTTCCTTAAAAAGCGACGGAAGGAGGTGGATACAAGAATGTCACACATACCGGGGACATCTTAGAAGAGTCTTCTTCCGTTGAGCAAACTATGGTTGATAGGGTAAACCTCTGGATGAAAATCCAATCAGCCCATGGTTTATTGGGTAAATTGTATAACACGGGTAGTCCTTGACTTACAACCATTGGTTTAATTTACAACGGCACTGAAAAAGGTAACTTATGAGCCTTTTTAAAAAAGATCTTTGGAGCAGTGGTTAGAGTGCAGTACTGCAGACTACTTCTGCTGTCTGCTAGCTGCAGTTCAACAGTTCAAATCTCACCAGGCTCAAGGTTGACTCAGCCTTCCATCCTTCCGAGGTTGGTAAAATGAGGACCTGGATTTTTGGGGGTAAGAGGCTGACTATGTAAAACTGCTTAGAGAGGGCTGTAAAAGCACTATGAAGAGGTATATAAGTCTAAGGGCTATTGCTATTGTCCTTCCTTCCTTCCTTCCTTCCTTCCTTCCTTCCTTCCTTCCTTCCTTCCTTCCTTCCCTCCCTCCCTCCCTCCCTCCCTTTCTTCCTTCCTTTCCTTCCTTCCCTCTGCCCACTGCCAGCAGTTTAATCCTGACTGGCTCAGCCTTCCATCCTTCCGAGGTGGGTAAAATGAGGACCCAGATTGTTGGGGGCAATATGCTGACTCTGTAAACCGCTTAGAGACGGCTGAAAAGCACTGTGAAGCGGTATATAAGTCTAAGTGCTATTGCTGATTAGCTGTGGTGGCGCAGAGGTTAGAATGAAGCATTGCAGGCAAACTGCCCTCTGCCAGCAGTTCGATTCTGACCGGCTCCAGGTTGACTCAGCCTTCCATCCTTCCAAGGTGGGTAAAATGAGGACTCAGATTGTTGGGGGCAAGAGGCTGACTCTGTAAAACTGCTTAGAGAGGGCTGTAAAAGCACTATAAGCAGTATATAAGTCTAAGTGCTATTGCTATTGTCCTTCCTTCCTTCCTTCCTTCCTTCCTTCCTTCCTTCCTTCCTTCCTTCCTTCCTTCCTTCCTTCCTCCCTTCCCTTCCCTTCCCTTCCCTTCCCTTCCCTCTGCCCACTGCCAGCAGTTCGATCCTGACTGGTTCAAGGTTGACTCAGCCTTCCATCCTTCCGAGGTGGATAAAATGAGGACCCAGATTGTTGGGGGGCAAGATGTTGACTCTGTAAATCCCTTAGAGAAGGCTGTAAAGCACTGTGAAGCGGTATATAAGTCTAGGTGCTATTGCTACTAACTCAACAATGGTAATGATTCACTTAACAAATGGTGGCAAGAAAGGTCATAAAATGAGGCACCCTGTCCGGCTTAACAATAGAAATGTTGGGCTCAATTGTGGTCGTATGTCAAGGACTGCCTTCCTAGGCACTCTGTCGTCCCTTCCTCAGATTTCAAGCCTCCATTTAAAGGTGGGGGCACAGCGAACCAAAGAGCATTTCCTGTCTGAGAAGATCTCCAAATTACATGTGAACTAGTGGTGGGTTCGCCCCTGGTCGGGCAAACTGGTAGCGGCAGTGGCAGGAAGCTCCGCCCACCCTCCCGGACGTCTCTGCGCATGCGCAGAAGCTTCTGAGCATGCTCAAAAGTGTCACGCGCGAGTGTGCGCCTGCCCACGAGAGAACCAGTAGTGACGGGATTTGAGTCCCACTACTGATGTGAACGTGTGAATGTGAGGTTGTACCCAAGGATGTTGGAAGCACCAGAGAGGGAAGGGATAACCCCAACCTTCTTGACCATAAGTGGTTGGTGTAAATCAGGGGTCAGCAACCTGCGGCTCTGGAGCTGCATGTGGCTCTTTTACCCCCCTGCTGCGGCTCCCTGTCACCCAAAATATGCATCACAACCGCCAATGTGTGACACCTTTTGGCACGCAATTTATTGAGCTTTTCAATCCCTGGTAGGCCAACCATGGATAAATCCAAGAAAAGAAAAGTTTCAGAAGAAAACAGAACGTTTGATTCAACTACATATGCTAGATTTGTGGCCGCTCAGGAAATAGTCAGGCACGGGAAGGGTTTTGTGGCTCCTGGTGTTTTCTTTTCTGTGGGAAACAGGTCCAAATGGCTCTTTGAGTGTTTTAAGGTTGCAGACCCCTGGTTTAAATCAAGAGAAAGGCTGGGTTGGGGGTGAGGGGAAGAGAGAGAGAAACGACGGAAAGAAAACGAAGTGGGTGTGTACGGAATTAGCCTTGTTGAACAAGAGACTTAGCCATTCCAGAAATGCATCTTCATTGTTGCAATTTTTCATGCTTACTTAGGTCTGAATGCTGCAGAAGACAACAGCTTGTAATGGGGAAGGGAGGGGGGGAAATGGAAGAGTGCAAAGGGATGGGGGTATTTGGGAGGAAAGCGTAGATCCCAAAATACTCCTGGAATTTCAAGGAGAGGGGAAAAAAGAAAATCCTGCTGCCACTTCTTGCAAAGTGGAGAGGGCCAGTCAGCGAAATTAGCCCCCGTCCACCCCCAAAGCCATGTAAAGGATTTTTAAAGTATGGAGATTAGAACATCAGAATACCTTTGGAGGTGAAAATTTGGAGGTTTTGGTCGCCACGATGTAAAAAAGATGTGGAGACTCTAGAAAGAGTGCAGAGAAGAGCAACCAAGGTGATTAGGGGACTGGAGGCTAAAATATATGAAGAACGGTTGCAGGAACTGGCTATGTCTAGTTTAATGAAAAGAAGGACTAGGGGAGACATGATAGCAGTCTTCCAATATCTCAGGGGCTGCCCCAAAGAAGAGGGAGTCAAGCTATTCTCCAAAGCACCTGAGGGCAGGACAAGAAGCAATGGGTGGAAACTCATCAAGGAGAGAAGCAACCTAGAACTAAGGAGGAATTTCCTGACAGTGAGAACAATGAATCAGTGGAACAACTTGCCTCCAGAAGTTGTGAATGCTCCAACACTAGAAGTTTTTAAGAAGATGTTGGACAACCCTTTGTCTGAAGTGGTGTAGGGTTTCCTGGCTGGGCAGGGGGTTGAACTAGAAGACCTCCAAAGTCCCTTCCAACTCTGTTATTCTATATGTATTCTATATGAAAAGCCTTTATGATACATTCCTTGTTATCACCCTTGTTCTCACAAACCCAAGCAGCGGTGGGTTTCACATATTCTTACCACCGATTCGCCATGCGCAAGCATGCTTGCTTTGCGGATACGCCTTCCATGCATACATCTGGCTTTCCACGCATGTGCTTTGCTCGCGTGCACGCCTTCCACACATGCTCTCCTGTGACATCTCGGTGTTGACTTCTACTTTTCTTTTTGTTCTTCTTGTTCCAACAGTTTCTTCTATCTTAATCGTCATCCAATCCACTGTAAAAGTTCATTCCTGTAGTCATATTCTTACTATCAATTTTTTTTTAATACATAGTTATAAAATTAATCATTTATCTCTCTTTTCCAACCAACAATGAAAACAATTCCATGTTCTAAAATATTCTGATTCTTCCCTATCTTTAATCAACAAGGTTAATCGATTCATTTCTGCACCATCTAAATTCTTTTTTATTACTTCATCTTCCACAGGTATTTTCTCTTGTTTCCAATTTTGAGCATAAACAATTCTTGCAGCTGTTATTACATGTATAATCAAATAAATATATTCCTTTGTAATTTTATCCGGTAGGATACCCAATAGGAACAACTCTGGTTTAAATTCAATACGTATTTGTGTCATTTCTTCCAGCCAAATTTTAATTTTATTCCAATAATTTTTTGCTTCAGGTCGTGTCCACCACGTATGATAATAGGATCCTGGTAGTTAATGACATTTCCAACATTTCCCTGATTTATTTTCAAATGTTTTTGCTAACTTCTCCGGTGGCATATGCCATCTATAAAACATTTTATATTGGTTTTCCTTGTATGCGGTGGACATCGTTAATTTATAATTTCTTTCCCATAGTTGTTGCCATTTTTCAAGATCAATTGAATGTCCAAAATTTCTTTCCCAAGCTATCATTGTTTTTTTCACCTGTTCCTCCTCCAATTCAATATATAATTTTTTAAAATTAAATTTTCTTCTGTTCCTGTGAGTATCCTATCTAACTCAGTCTTTTCCAAGTGATGAAGCTTCTTAGGGAAAAGGAAAACATAGTCCAATTTCCTTTTGTGTAAAGCATATGTGATGACCGACCATCTCCATAGACATTCCTCCCAAACATTTCCATGTCATCAGTGGTGGGTTGCTCCCGATTCGGTCCGGTTCTATAGAACCGGTAGTAAAACTGGCAGGAAGCTCCGCCCACCCACCACGACATCATCATGGGTGATCTGCACATGCGCAGAAGCTTCTGCGTGTGCTCCCGCTGCGAACTGGTAGTAAAGGTAAGTGGAACCCACCCCCGCACTTCGTGAATTGGTCGAACTTGCTTCGTTCTCTCCGGTTATGTTATTATTTCAGCTGCTGTGCCAACAGTTCATTGATCTGGAATTTAAAATGGCTAGTAGTGACAACAACAGGATACTGCAAAATCCCCATTTCGTCCTGATCAGCTGGGACTTGGGAGGCAGAGAATAGATGGGGGCGGGGCAAGTCAGAACTTTTACTACCGGTTCTCCGAACTACTCAGAATTTCCGCTACCGGTTCTCCAGAACTGGTTAGAACCTGCTGAAACCCATCTCTGATCCATAACCATAAAATCTGGGGTGTTATGTGGCAGGTGCTTGTCTGTGTGAATTATTCTTTTTTTTTCGCTCCTTACCTCAAATCATTGAGGCTGTTTTCTAAATTGGAGAAACCTCAACACAGCACCCGAGGCAGAAAGTCGAACAGCAAACCAGCTGTTGTTGGTCCATGAATTTGTTAGCAGAGGTTTCCACTGATAGTTGTAATGAAGCACAGACCAGGATACGGAGAAGCTGATGAACAGATTGCCCAATCAAAGAAAGTAGCATCCACTCTGACCCACAATGGGTCATGACAACAAAATAGACCAGGAAGGAACAATTCTGGACTTAAAATAGTTCAGTAAGACTTTCTGATTTTTATTTTTTTTTGCTGTTCTAATAATGACAAATTGAAAGGTATTTTAGGTTAGTCTACTTAAATGACAACAACAAGAAAATGTGTGCATGGAATCCGAGGCAGAAAACGAATCAGAAATAGGTTTCAGTAAAGGAGAATATTTGTAGCTCATGGTTGAAATCCATTTAGAATAACAGAGTTGGAAGGTCTTCTAGTCCAACCCCCTGCTGAGGCAGGAAACCCTACACCACTTCAGAAAAATGGTTATCCAACCTCTTCTTAAAAACTTCCAGTGTTGGAGCATTCACAACTTCTGGAGGCAAGTTGTTCCACTGATTAATTGTTCTCACTGTCAGGAAATTTCTCCTTAGTTCTAGGTTGCTTCTCTCCTTGATGAGTTTCCACCCATTGCTTCTTGTCCTGCCCTCAGGTGCTTTGGAGAATAGCTTGACTCCCTCTTCTTTGGGGCAGCCCCTGAGATATTGGAAGACTTCTATCATGTCTCCCCTAGTCCTTCTTTTCATTAAACTAGACATACCCAGTTCCTGCAACCATTCTTCATATGTTTTAGCCTCCAGTCCCCTAATCCTCTTTGTTGCTCTTCTCTGCACTCTTTCTAGTGTCTCAACATCTTTTTTACATCATGGCGACCAAAACTGGATGCAGTATTCCAAGTGTGGCATCCTTGGTGCTCTCTAAGCTTGGCTGTTTTCTTGCACATGTTTCAATGCTAGTCTGATGATGCTACCTGGTTTGACTAATGAAACATTTGCAAGAGAGCACCAAGTACCCTTCAGAAATAGGTTTTGATGTGAAGAGCCTTAATCTCAGACTTGAAAATAAACCAACAGGCTCTACATATTCTCAGAGGCATCATTTATTCTTCTTTGTTGTCTACTAAACCTCACCGATAGGAAGCACAAAAATTGAACTACAGGTTTCAACCCTTCTTCCAGCTGACAGAAGCTTAGAATCTAGAACACCTTTGAAGAATTGGTAGTTTATGGATCTGGTGGGCTCCCATCCAATGTTGACTTACACAGGGTTTATAGCCAAGATGAGAGGTCAAATCTACTTACCTTCCCAACCAGTTCTTCCTAAAACCAGGAAGTAACAATGACCGGGCAGGTGGGTGGAGCCTCAAGCCGCCATTGCTACCGGTTCTTCGAACCACTGGCCGCCATTGCTACCGGTTTGGTCAAACCGGTCTGAACTGGGAGCATTTCACCTCTGGCCAAGACCCTATTTACAGTTTTGAGAGGCCTCAGAGCAGAAGGTGGAAATTAAGGTCTATATTTTGTTTTCTATTCCATGACTTTTGTCCATTGAATCCCAAAATCAAGTCTGTTAGTCCCTCTTCAGGCGACATCTCATCAAAAGCGTACATCTGTGTCAACTAGAGATAATAATATTTGTTAGCCTGAAACGTGTGATCCAAAGATGCCTCTGGATTTTTCCTTTAGCTCCTTTAGTTCTTTTAACTCCTTTAGCTCCTTGACAAGATCTCCATCAAAATCAATAGTCCAAGAAGTGGTTTGGGAAACTCCAAAATCCTTGAAATAATTTCAAAATTACATTTTGGTTAGTCTGCTTTCCCACCCTTGATATACAATATCTGCCTTCCAAATGCTAGCCCCTTCATTTGAAAAGAGCACTTTCCACGGGGCAAGATCAGTGGTGTAATCCTGCCTGTTCTGTCCGGCTTGCGCGAACTGGTAGCTCCGGCAGTGCGTGGTTCAGCGAACCGGTAGCGGTGACAGTGCATGGTTCGGCGAACTGGTAGCGCTGGCAGTGCGTGGTTCTGCGAACCGGTAGCGGCGACAGTGCGTGGTTCGGCGAACCGGTAGCGGCGACAGTGTGTAGTTCTGCGAACTGGTAGCGGTGACAGTGCATGGTTCTGCGAACCGGTAGCGCCGGCAGTGCGTGGTTCTGTGAACCGGTAGCGCCGGCAGTGCGTGGTTCTGCGAACCGGTAGCGCCGGCAGTGCGTGGTTCGGCGAACTGGTAGCGGTGACAGTGCGTGGTTTGGCGAACCGGTAGCGGCGACAGTGTGTGGTTCGGCGAACTGGTAGCGGTGACAGTGCGTGGTTCGGCGAACTGGTAGCGCCGGCAGTGCGTGGTTCGGCGAACCGGTAGCGCCGGCAGTGCGTGGTTTGGCGAACTGGTAGCGGCGGCAATGCTCCACTCAACCACCCAGACATCATTACTTCCTGGTTTTTAACCCTCTGTGCACGCACAGAGGGTAAAAAAATTGGATGTGACGATGGCGCACACACTTCCGAACCGGTAGGGAAAGTAAGTAGATTTTACCCCTGGGCAGGATCATTGTTTGACTCCAGCTGGCCTTCATGATGTCTCCACACAAGCTTGTATCTGGTGGGCACCAAGTTGGGGGAAACCCCCCTCTCTTTGGATGGGCAAACTGGTTGCCAATCCCCTTCCCCTCCCACCACCTTCTCTGTTCTCTCCATGCCTTTGTTTTCCTTCCAGTTTGGAGGAATGGAAGGAAAGCCAAGAGTGGGTGTGTGTGGAATGGGGGAGGGAGAGGAGGAACTGGAGTCAAGATGGGAATTGGGCTTCATCAAACTAACACGATGGAGCCTCCGTTCTTGTTGGAAATTAAAAGCAGAAGCCGTGGAGCGAGGACAAAAATCTGCATTATGTTATATAGCAAGTTGGGGATTCTTCTCCCCCCCCTCCTCCGATCCCCCTTTTCCCGAAGATCTCTCCTTCACCTCACCATAATACATTGATTTGAAACTCTGCCAACAAGTATCATCAAAGTGATAGCAGAAAAGTTAGAGGAAGAACAAGATTTCTGGAGCCGGGAAAGAGAAGACGAGCCGAGAGGGAGAAAAATGCATTTTAGGAAGGATGGAGGGCGGGGGGGAGAAAAGCAGACAAGTGCAGATGCCGGATCCATTTTCGGTGCCAGCTCTAGAGACAGAATGGGTGTGGGTGAGTGTTTCTGTTGTTGTGTTGTTTCCTGAAGTGTAGATACAATTTATTACGGTAGCCGCCGCCAACCAGCGAAAGGGAGAACAGCAATAAAAGATGGGGTGGATTTTATGAAAAGCTACTTCGCAGCTGACCTGGCTGGTGGCTTTGCTCTGCATCTCTGCAAGGCCCCCCTTTCCCTCTGCTTCCAAACCCCAAATGAACTTGAGGGCCCAAGAGAAGGGAGAAAAGAATGCAAAGGAGTCAAACTTAAGGAGCCCTGGTGGCGCAGCAGACTAAAGCACTGTTATTAAACATCAGCTGCCTGCAATTACTGCAAGTTCAAATCTCACCAGGCTCAAGGTTGACTCAGCCTTCCATCCTTTCTGAGGTAGGTAAATTGAGGACCCAGTTTGTGGGGGCAATAAGCTGACTTTGTATAAATATACCAAAGGATGAAGGCTATTGCTTAACGCATTGTAAGCCACTCTGAGTCTCCGGAGAAGGCCGGCATATAAATCAAATTAAAAAAAAAAAATTGTTACCCAGACTAATTTCAACTCAGACGTTTGGCTGGGCAGTTAAATTTGCTCTTGTTGCATGGAGTTCTTGAAATCATAGGAGTAGAGGGGACCTTGGGGTCTTCTAGTCCACCCCCTTGCTTGAGGCAGGGGTCCTTATACCAACCTGGACAAATGGGGGTGCAATGGTTAGAATGCAGTATTACAGGCTAACTCTGTCCAGGAATAAATCGACACTCTCTTCCCTGCGACAAACCTTCAAATGTTGGAAGACTGCTATCAGTCTCCCCTGAGCCTTCTCTTCATCAGACTAAACATACCAACTTCCCTTAGCCATTCATTGCATGGTGTAGCCTCTAGATTTCCTTATCATCTTTGTTGCTCTTCTCTGCATTCATTCTCGAGTCTCAGCATTGTTTTTGTATTTTATCGACCAGAATTGGATGTTGTTGTTGTTGTTAGTTGCGAAGTCGTGTCTGACCCATCATGACCCCATGGACAACGTTCCTCCAGGCCTTCCTGTCCTCTACCATCCTCTGGAGTGCATTTAAGCTCACGCTGACTGCTTCAATGACTCCATCCAGCCACCTCGTTCTCTGCCGTCCCCTTCTTCTTTTGCCCTCCATCATTTCCAGCATTAGGCTCTTCTCCAGTGAGTCCTTCCTTCTCATTAGGTGGCCAAAGCATTTGAGTTTCCTCTTCAGGATCTGGCCTTCTAAAGAGCAGTCAGGGTTGATCTCCTCTAGGACTGACCGGTTGGATCGCCTTGCAGTCCAAGGGACTCGCAGGAGTCTTCTCCAGCACCAGAGTTCAAAGGCCTCCATTCTTTGGCACTCAGCCTTCCTTATGGTCCAACTTTCACAGCCATACATTGCAACTGGGAAAACCATTGCCTTGACTATACACACTTTTGTCGGCAGGGTGATGTCTCTGCTTTTTAGAATGCTGTCTATCTTTGCCATAGCTTTCCTCCCCAGGAGCAAAGCGTCTTTTAATTTCTGGGCTGCAGTCCCCATCTGCGGTGATCTTGGAGCCCAGGAAAATAAAATCTGTCACTACCTCCATCTTCCCCATCTATTTGCCAGGAATTGAGAGGGCCAGAACACAATACAGTCTTCTAAACATGGTCTCACTAGTGCAGTATAGAGAGTACTATCACTTCTCCTGATGCTGTCCCACTGTTGATGCAGCCTAGAACTGAGTTGGCTTTTTTGGCAGCTGCAGCACGCTGTTGACTCATACTTAAGCAGTGATCCACCTGGACACCTAGATGCCTCTCACAGGGTTACCAGTGTTGAGCTGGGTAAAAAATGCAATTGTAGCCTTGTTGCCAAAATAAATTATCTAGACGAGTTGATTTGGTCTCCAAGAGTCCACCTGATTTGAAAAAAAGACTTTACCTCTAACTCAAGGGGCTGATGTGAGATCCAACTTTAGCTCAAGCGGGCACCAATTGCGGAGATTAACTTTTGAAATCTAAAACATAGACCAGAGGATTGACATTAGAAATGAAGCTGTAGTGCAGGGGTCAGCAACCTGTGGCTCTGGAGCCGCATGTGGCTCTTTCATCCCTCTGCTGCGGCTCCCTGTCGCTCAAAATATGTGTCACAACCGCCAATGTGTGACACCCGCCAGCACGCAATTTCTTGAGCTTTTCGACCCATCTTTTTTTGGGGGGAGTTCAAAATGTTTTTGTTGCATGCAGAAATAGGAGCCTTGGTAGTACAGTGGTTTAAAGCACCCTGTTATTAAGACCAGCTGCCTGCAATTACTGCAGGTTCGAATCTCGCCAGGCTCAAGGTTGACTCAGCCTTCCATCCTTTCTAAGGTAGGTTAAATGAGGACCCAGTTTGTGGGGGCAATAAGTTGACTTTGTATAAATATACCAAAGGATGAAGGCTATTGCTTAGCACATTGTAAGCCGCCCTGAGTCTCCGGAGAAGGGCGGCATATAAATCAAATAAAAAATAAAATAAAAAATAAAAAAAAACTCTGTAGCAGTTCATTGATTTCATAAATGCAACACACAATAGTTTTTTTATACATAGCATAAAGGTAAAAAAACGATATATGCAGTCTTATCTTCATTTTAGCTGTCAAAAGAGTTTTGTGATTCCCGGTGTTTTCTTTTTATGTGGGGAAACGGGTCCAAATGGCCCTTTGAGTGTTTAAGGTTGCTGACCCCCGCTGTAGTGGGAGAAGAAATTGCCCCAAAGTGGAGCGTTTTCTGCAGGAATTTGGAGTGGCATCCCAAACAGGAAGGTGGGCAAGCATGAAAAATGATGTAACTTACCTTTTAATTAAAGGTGCATTTGTTAAATGCAGCTAATGCAAGTATCTAGTATGTATTTAATTAATCCCCTCTTTTGCCACATGAAAAACTATTCTTTGATGGCTCTTGATTCTTAGTTTCAACACCTCTGATTGAACCTTAAACAGAGTGATGATGAAAACTCCCTAGACAATACAATGGTTTACTCTCCCCAGCTGATACTTATGGGGACCTCAATCTTGCCCTATTTGCATTTGAAGCACCCCAGGAAATCTGCTGATAATTTAGTCTCTTGTTTGTCTTACCTTCCCTGTCAGCAGAAGCGTCAACATTTTATACTTTAATTAACAACAACACCAAACAACAGAAAAAAAATGAGAACTTCACACATTGTGGGTCTATCTAATGTGGTTGGATGGATCCTGCAATGACAAATCAACAAACTCAACATATAAATTTATATTGTGGAGTTGGTTTATTTTTTTTTCTGCTTTGCAATCCCAGCATTTTATTTTGGTCTGAGGCTGCATTTGCAAGCCAAGATGACAAATGAAGTGTCTTGCAAATGTCTTTCAAATGTCTCTTGCAAATGAGATAGCTGGGTATATTTTGTTTTCCCCCTTGGCCAAAGCCCCATTGGAAAGAATTGCGATGAAATTGCTGAGGTTCCTTTTGACTTGATGGTCCCATCTCTAAAACAATCATCTGTAGGGCAAGGATTAACAGATTAACTACATTTAGAGAGTTGGAAGGGACCTTGTAGGTCATCTAGTCCAACCCCCCACTCAGCAGGAGACCTTACACCATTTCTGACAGATGGCAGTCCAATCTCTTCTTGAAAGTCTCCAGTGATGAAGCTCCCACAACTTCCGAGGGCAACTTCTATTCCATCGGTTGATTGCTCTCTGTCAGAAAGTTCCTCCTTATTTCCAGGTTGAATCTTTCCTTGTTCAGTTTCCATCCACTATTCCTTGTCTGGTTTTCGGGTGCTTTGGAAATAGGTTGACCCCCTCCTCTCTGGGGCAGCCCCTCAAATACTGGAATACTGCTATCGTGTCTCCCCTGGTCCTTCTTTTCACCAGATTAGCCATGCCCAGTTCCTGCAACCGTTCTTCATATGTTTTAGTCTCCAGTCCCCTCATCATCCTTGTTGCTCTCCTCTGCACTTTTTCTAGAGTCTCAACATCAAGGAAGAGGGTTGCGTGCCCCTCTTCAGAAGGATGCCAGACTGGGGACCTTATTCACATTCCAGTCAGATGCAAAGAGATCGTCTCCAAATATTTCACATGTGAGTTTGGTTCACAACAGACAAAAGTCTTCTGTCCACCAGATGGGAACGTGAGTGAGATCTTTCAAGCTTTCTGTTCTAGGAAGTTCATTCCATGTCAGGCCACCGCACTGATTCCTCCTGGGGAAAATGGAAGGGCCATTTAAAACTGGCTCGTCAAGAACATTATGAGGTTGGGTTTGAGCATTCACGTAGCAAGGTTTTTCTCTCGATATGAAATGCTTCCAAGTTCTTCATTGTATTAGTTTTTTAAACAAAAAAAATGAGCTTTGGTATGCAGTTGTGTTCCTTCTCATTATGCAGATGAAGATTTGAGGCTGATCTTTTCAGGGGAAATCACTGGAGATTGGTACGTGAGTCCGCAAACATTTGCGAGGAAACATATCTACTTGTTGGAAACCGGATGGGACGAGAAGACAGCTTTTTCCAGATTATACATAATTGGCAAACCTTTAAATATTGGTGGCACCACTTCCTGCTGTTTTCCAAGAGGAAACGACAGACAAAAACATTGCATGAAAACTTTGATCCTGCTGGATGTGCCTCAGAGGGGTCTGTGCGCGTGCGCGCGAAGGCCTCTAAAATGTTCTTAAAGGGAATTGACTCTCCCCATAATGGTCAAAAATTGTAAAAAGGAATCACTGGGAAAATAAATATGCAAAAAACGATTGCCTTTCTCGCAAGGTCAGAGATGCAATTTGGCCAAGTAAGAATCCCATTAGAGCTTTACTGGCCAGACTTTTTCAACTTGCAACATCAAACACGTATTTTGAGCATAGAACACTCTGTTGTTGGTTGACTTACTCAAATATCACGTCTAGTGGGAAACGGAGTGATTTGCTAAGACAATAATTCCTGCAATATTTTTTTTCCCCCTTTGTAGTGTCTGAGTTTGATTTTGGGTAATCCACCACATTCATTTCTCATAAATCTCATAGGCTTTGAAAAAAGCGGGAGAAAGAAGAGAGCATCGATGCTCTTGGATGCTGGTTTTGGAGAAAACTTCTGAAAATATCACCGAGAGCCAAGGAAACCAATAAATGGATCATCAATCAAAATCAACCCAGAGTTTTCATTGAAGGCACCAATGACCAAGACTCCAATTATTCTACTTTGCAGACATTATGTGAAGACTTGCCTATGGAGATACTCAGTCATCCAGCTCATAGTTGTCCCAAAGATGCTTTTTTCAAGAGGCAACTGGACTTTCTGGTTTTTCTTTGAAGACATTTCGCTTCTCATCCAAGAAGCTTCTCACCCACTGAAGAAGCTTCTTGGATGAGAAGCAAAACATCTTCAAAAAAAACAACAACCCAAAAAGTCCAGTTGCCTCTTGAAGAAAGCACCTTTGGGACAGCCGTGACTGAGAATCTTCACAGACGTTCAAGAGTGGAACATAGTTGTAATACTTCTCTTGGTTGGAAGAGGATTCAAAATGTTTGATGTCTGTGGAGATTCTCAGCCATCCAGGTCATGGTTGTCCCAAAGGTGATTTTTTTTTCAAGAGGCAACTGGACTTTCTGATTTTTCTTTGAAGACGTTTCACTTCTCATCCAAGAAGCTTCTTCAGCTCTGGTCTTCTAAGCAGGGGATTGGTCTTGTAGTCCAATCCCCTGCTTAGGCAGGAAACCCTACACCACTTCAGACAAATGGTTATCCAACATCTTCTTAAAAACCTCCAGTGTTGGAGCATCCACAACTTCTGGAGGCAAGTTGTTCCACTGATGAATTGTTCTAACTGTCAGGAAATTTCTTCTTATTTCCAAGTTGCTTCTCTCCTTGATTAGTTTCCACCCATTTCTTCTTGTCCTGCCCTCAGGTGCTTTGGAGAATAGCTTGACTCCCTCTTCATTGTGGCAGCCCCTGAGATATCGGAACAGTGCTATCATGTCTCCCCTAGTCCTTCTTTTCATTAAATTAGACACACCCAGTTCCTGCAACCGTTCTTCCTATGTTTTAGCCTCCAGTCCCCTAACCATCTTTGTTGCTCTTCTCTGCACTGTTTCTAGAGTCTCAACAACTTTTTTACATTGTGGTGACCAAAATTGGATGCAGCATTCCAAGTGTGGCCTTACCAAGGCCTTATAAAGTTGCATTAACACTTCACGTGATCTTGATTCTATCCCTCTTGTTGATGCAGCCTAGAACTGTGTTGGCTTTTTTGCCAGCTGCTGCACACTGCTGGCTCATATTTAAATGGTTGTCCACTAGGACTCCAAGATCCCTCTCACAGTTACTACTATTGAGCAAGGTACCACATATACTGTACCTGTGCATTTTGTTTTTCTTGCCTAAATGTAGAACCTTATTTTTTTCCACCGGTGAATGTCATCTTGTTAGATAGTGCCCAATCTTCAAAGTGTGTTTGTCTTCTTCAGCAACATTTCAGGACCAGTAGTAGCCCCCCCAGGGAAGCATAGAAACAGGCCCTTAAGATCTGTGTGAGGCAGGGCAGACTATTCTCCATCAGAATAATATTCTCAGGTGACTTCATCCAAGTCTAGCGTGTAGCAAAGGAGCAGAAACGACGGATGTCTCCAAGAACCATCAAAAGCGAGGCCACCAATCGCTTTCAGCTCAATCCCGATGGAACCTGCTGAGAACTTCCCAACTAACACTAGCTTGAGAATTGAGTGCCAGTCTTTGGTTAATCTGGCAGGTAAACATTGTCCGAGTTACCTTCGGTGGGGAGTCTTGCCTACTTTAAGACAGTTTGATTGCCTAGCATACAACAGCTTCAGATCCAGCTCTTGTGGACCCATTTCTTCTCTCTGGAGGGTGAGTGTAACATGTCTCTGCCAGTTGTGAAACTCAGCTGGAGCCAAGGAAAGCCTCCCTTCTCAAAGCTCTGATGGGATTTCATCAGTAGCCCCGAAGGTGGTCCAGAAACTGGGGTGGGAGATGTCGGATCAAGCAAATCGCAGCCTTGTGTAAAATGGATTTTCCTGTATCCAAATGGGTGAACCTCCAACCCAAATGCCATGGT